>JAXGGA010011017.1:0-44268 GCA_038373865.1 Uloborus plumipes
TCATAAAAAACATGAAATAAAATATTTTGAAGCAATTTTCGAAGATTGGTGAGAGTTATTGAATAGGAGTGATATAGTGATGTTTGAAGGTTTTAGCCAAAACGGCACCAATAAATGGTATGGTGCACCAATTTATGGTACAGTGGTTTTAATGCTAGTGGTTAGTACATTGCTGAAAAGAATTAATTAAAACTTACCAGAATCTCACTATTTAAACCAAGTTGAATTATATTATAATATGTGCATTCATAACGTGTTTAAACCTCTAAAATTATTACATATCATGCAATAGACAAATAATTACACATTGATCTAAATTACCTATTTTTATTTTAACAATTTAAACATCAAATAAAAATGAAAGTAGCTACTTAAATTAAAATATTAGAAATGGCCATAATTAGAACATGGGTTCCCATGGGAATGAACACTTACGCGGATGGTATATCTTGATTATCAATCACTTCTGCCGAATTCATCACCAGTTGCAGACCTATTTGCTTTGCAACGTGTCTAAGAGTTAGTGAATTTAGTTCTGTAAGCAGCCGAACTCATCACTAGCTGCAGAATTTATCACTTTGAAGCCATATTTATAAGTTCGTGTATTGGGTTCGGACTACAGCTGAATTCATCACTAGTTGCAGAATTTTCCACTTTTTTACGGAAAGAATAAGTCTTGATCAAATTTTCAGACATCACGTGATGAAGTCACATCACCACAAGATTTCTCAGAAGAAGTTCATATCATCGAACATATATACAATAAAAACCATCGTCAAAAGGAATCTTCAGCTAAAGTATACTTCCTTATATAAAAGTAAAATTCTCTGAGGGCTCCAGCAAAAAGTGAAAAAAAGAAGGATTCTGGGGGACTGGGCAGCAACCACCCAGCCCCCAGCAAACGTATTCCAAAATTAACAGGGGTTCAAGCAGCAAACCATAGCGTACAAGGCCCGCGCCCCATAAATCTTCCAAAAAACGTGAACTAAAACTGCCGCTCAGTCCCTGATTGGCTACAGGAGAATTGCCACACCAGAGAATAAGAATTCCTCCGTTACTGTTGTAGTTAGCATTTTCAAGGCTGTGAGAAACAGGGTTGCGTTCGAATATGAACACCGGTGGCTGTTTAGCGTTAAGGGGATGCTATAAGGTTTTGCCTTGTAGCAGGAGATTAATTCATATTTAAATAATTTATATTTATTTAAATATAAATTTATCACGGGAAAAATTCTAATTGTTTTCTTTGCGCAAAATGCATTAGTACAGATTTATTTCTGTCTTGGTGTCTTTAGCTATAATGACTGACTGTATTAAGATTTTATATTTGTCTAAACAGGACGAACACGAATTGGATTATAAGGATAGCTTGTGATTTCAATGGTATTCCAAACCGATACTACATGTACTGGTATAATAATCAAAAACTTAAATTTCCATTTCAGGATTCAAATCCAGACTTATGGGATGGGGGTGGGGAGGGATTTTTTGATTTAACGTTAATGGTATTGGGTGAAAATCTTATTCCTTTCAATGCCAGAAAACGAATATTAAATATGCATATTATTACTAATTAGGTTGAATATTTTTTTTTTCATTTTATTGTGTTAACAGCTAAAGAGTTTTTAAGGCCAAATTCGATTTAGAAAGATTTTAGAATTCTCTTAATTCATAGAAATATTTAATAATTAGTTTATTTTGGAAATGTAAAGATTTTCATTCCTGGAAATGTAAAGATTTTCATTCCTGGAAATGCAGTATTTCATTGAAATGATGCATACAGTTGAAAGAGAAGTTATGCACATCTTATGCAGGTTAATACCATCATTAATATTATGCTTATAGTAGGAGTAGAAGTGATAAAATCGTATACATTAAAGTATCACATAAATGATAAGAATTAGTTTTTGGTATCAAACATTAGCGTGGACACAATTTAACTTAGGGGTTAAGCGATTGGTCATAAATCTTAATATTTACATAAACTGCCGCATTAAAATTGACAATACTTGTTTAAACCACGTTTTTTTTTTTTTTTTTTGGTTGTGGCATGGGGTCACTCCTAAGCTTTGATTGCTGCGCCCCTTCAATCATGCAATCTACCACTACCCTCAACTAGAGATATTTTTCCAACGCACATGACCTCCATTGCAGTTTAAGAAAAGAAGGTTTTTAGGATGGCTTTTGCCAAATGACTTGTATTCATATAAATACGTTCCCTATACTCTTCTAACTGCAGTTGTTTTTAAAGACACTGAATCAAACATCATTAGTGAGATGAATATTTAATTTTTTTGTAACAATTATTTTCTTTTTCTTATTCCTTTCAAAAAACTAGTTCCTTATAATGTAGGCTTTATAAGTTTTTTTAACTATCAAACTTTATTATATCAGACGATTTTTTCTGCGTTTCATGTTTGTTCTTAAAACTAAGTCCTTACAGATTAAAGTCTTACTACATAGTTCAAAGTGAAAAGCCATTAAATCGCATTTTTTCCTTGCAAAAGCCATTTCAGAAAAAGACGAATGCTTAAAACGAAATAATGGAAGGAATTAGAGCTCATAAAAAGCACCATAATTATGGAATGCATCTGAAGTTAAAGACTGGAGCACCATAAAAACTGTCCTTTAGACATTAATGACTTAACCTTATACGTTTTATGCAATTAAAAGCTACTCAAGATGGAGTCGCATATAAAATTATCTTACGTTTCCCTACTTTTGAATTCGTTTTGGCAAATTCAAATTTTCATGTCAAGAACCATTAAAGTGATTCATGGTCTTTTAAATAAAACTTCCATTTAGACTTTTGCTCGAAAAGATACGTTTTAATACTTTTTTTGCCTTAGCTGTAATCTTTGAATTTTAGGAAGCCCTAAGAAGCAAAGGGGCATAAGTACCAAAACTAAAAATTTGTAGATAACTACTACAAATGGTAGGATATGCTCTTTTCAATTTAGGGGTAGAAGATGGCACCCTGGAAAGGTGCTGATAAACAAAAGGATTATGATAGACTCCTCAATAAAAGTCTACCTCCGGTTTGAGCTTTGTACGCATTTTTCTCAAAACTTAAAAACCCACTTGCGTCACTTTGCTTTTCACTGTCTCTTATGTAAATATAATGTTTTATGAAAGTCCTAAAAGTTGAGTAGCATTCTGTGTAAAAAATAATATTGGTCACAAAATAGTCAATAGCTATCAGTGGCATCTTTTTGTTTGAAAATATGTTTGAGTGACAGCCTTATTTTTCTTTTTAACCCTTGATTAAATAAAACTCAAGAAACCAAACACACCTCGGTCTTATTGTAGATTGGAGGATTAGCATAACTTAAAAAAAAAGTTCAAACGCTTTTTGAATTGAAGCAAAGAGATGCAAGTAGGGGAGAGTGGTAATGAATGGGCCATTTTTTGGTTTTGAATTTTTGTAATTTTTTCTAACACTTTGTTTTAACTCTAAATTGGTGTTTGAGTTACTTTACTTATCTGGCTATCTAAAAAAGTCATAAAAGTTTGATTATCATCTGTCTATAATAAATTATAATAGAAAATAAAAATTTTGAAATTTGGCCCATTCAACCCACCTATGGGGTTGAATGGGCCATCGAAGGTAATGAATGGGTCACTAATTGAATTCAATGAAAAGGTGTGGATTTAATCTTTTATTTGCTGAATATGACAAATTAAATGTGGCACTTGACATGATGATACAAAATCATACTGATTTAAAATTATATAAACATCAAAACTTATGCAATTAAAAGAAAACTGATGCATACCAATTGTAGCAGAAAAATGACTAAATAATGAGATTGTAAGAAATAAATAACATCAAATATATGTAAAAAAAAATAACAGATAATACACACTATGATTTAACAAAATTTATATATTTCGAAAATAATATTAAAAATCACTTTCAAAAACTTCATCTTCATTTTCATACTTGTCAAAATTCAAAAAAAAAAAAAAAATAATTTACTAGACATCGGGAATAAGAAATATCTAACTTAAGTTACCAAGAAAGAAAATGAAATTGTACTGTGAGGAATATAATATCAAGGAGAGAGAGGGCTTTTTCAAGCCACGCACTGCGACCAGAGGTCTATTGTACTATAGGAATATAATATAGATCTGCAAATTATATTTAGAAGTTACTACAAACCTATTTTGACGACAGTAATCTTTATCTATGACAGTCAGTTATGTTTCATATTAATGCGAAAATCCAAAGAAAAGGAAGAAAAACAATATTTAGGTGGCCCATTCATTACCATGACATAGTGGCCCATTCAGCCCCACCTATAGTTTTGGAATACATTTAGGTTTTTTGAGTACATTAAATTTAGAAAACATCAAAATACATCTTAAGATTAGTTTATAGATATGGAAAGACTAGCTTATACATATGTATGCAGTGAAATACTTGGTACATTTTAGCTAGGAAAGGTTTTACTAAAAAGGGAAAAACTTACTTTTCAGTCAGATTCTTGACCATGCCACTATAGTTTGAAAATGGCTCAGCGCAAACGAATGAAAATTGGATGAGTTTAGTAGAACAAATAGCTACATCTATTGGTAGCATCAAAAAAAGTTCATGCAAACACTTTTTCATATTTTGTTAGTGGTCCATTCATCACCATGGCCCATTCATTACCACTCTCCCCTACACGTTTTAAATATTGCGTAAAATGAGTAGAAGGTTTAGAGCCAAATTATTCTTTTATTGACAAGTTTTTCTGAATCCTGCGGTATAGCAGCCCATACTAAGGTTTTTTTATTTACCCTCTAGCCTATAGGTTAAAAGGAAATATGACGAAACATTCGCTAATAAATAGTCCTAAAGTGAAAAAATTCATACTCAATAATTTTCTGAGAATGGCGTCTTGGACACGATGCAATGTTATTTCAGTTTACCCAAGGAAAAGGAAAGATCTAAATTTGAATCACTGAAATTAATTTTTTCTTTTACAACTTCTGACCTTGGAGCTATTTTTTTTTTTTTTTGATTCTCTCATTAAAAGCAAATCTTATCTAAAAAGCTGGACAGTCGTCTTCATTAACTACCAAAATGATCTATTTTAAAAACATTTATTTAAATATTATGCAGATTGAGAACGGTACTTTTATAAAAAAAAAAAAAAAATATAATGCTGCCAAAAAATGACATGCTTCTTTTTTAAAGCTTTAGGTCATCAAAATTATTTTCTTCAAAACAAAAAGCGCACAAAGTTTATTTTTGTTCTTTCTATTCTAAAAATGTCTGGGAAGGATGATTATGAACTGTTTAAAAGGAAAAGCAGTTAAAAGCTGTAAACAGTCTACACATCATAAATTGATCTGGCACATAAAGTAAAGAAAGCTATTTTGCATTTTATTTCCAAACTGCTCGCGAGAGAGTCCGGGATCTTGATGGACTTCTGATGTAAATTTGAAAATAATGGTTAATGCATAAGCCACATCTGTGTTTATATAATTACTAGAGCCTAGCTTCCTCTTGAAAAGAAAAATGAGGATCCAACAAGGAAGAAAATATATTACGCGATTTCTAGTTTTTTAACTAAATGCTTAGGTAGTTTTAATCCGGAATTCAACTATATGTTTCTTTCATTTTAGAGTTTTTAAAAAAGTCCAAGTGATAATAAAAATTTAAAAAACTTATTTTTTCATCGGTAAATTGAAAATCAAATTTCTATTAAGGTATGTCACGAGGTTTTTCCAAAATTGACTTTTTTTTCCTGAAGCGCGAGGTTGCTTTCCATGGGCAGTCAACTTTATTATGCTCTACTATTTTTCGTAATTACAGATTAAGTTCAATCTGTTGCTTCTAAACTGCCATCTTTACAGTGTGTTGATTCGTGCTCAAACAACGTTATTGTACTCGAAAGCACTGTTTTAGCATTTTTCTTCTAAATTTTAAGCCTGAAACATTCTCGATATCAATGAAACGTGAATAGTATTTCGGTTGCTAGTAATATTATTTAAAACCGATAAATTAGCAATATTTAGTCGAATTAATAATGCTTGTTAGATTAGTTGCGACCGAAAAACGGAACTATAACCTAACGTTTGTTTTTTGCCTTTAGACAGTCAAACTCAATTGCCATGGATTGGAAGATGGCTCATTCCTGAAAGACATACAAATGCCAGCTTTTGCAATTGTTTGGCTCTGTACTGTAAAATATCACTGTATTTAATACATTAAAGCTTATGAGGAGTAATTATATCTATATACGTAACGTTCTCATTTTTTTGTCTTATAAAAATAATTTTACTTGTTTATTTGTAATGCAAACTGGGATGTGTTCTTAATTCCAATGATTCTTCTGCGAGATTTGGATTTTTTAAATCTTGGTTGTAACCTAATTGTAGTTAAGGGTTTAATTTAAACCAATATCAATTGAAAAATAACTACTAGAAAAGAATGAAAGTAAAAAAGTAGCTTCGGTTAACTATCTATAAGCATTTTTTATTTATTTTAGTAATTAGTTTTCTTTCAAAAGATGTGTTGGCTCATAAATATTTAAACAAATTGCCATGATACAATAAGAGCCGAGAAAGGAAGAATAAACCTTTGCACGAACCAAATACCACCATGACGTCAATTCATGCGCCAGTCCATCAATAAACATCGCCTCGAAAGTGATTTTACCATTGATAACTTCTCGACTCATTCTGGCAAACTAGAAAATCGGTCAAGAACACTTGACGTACATTATTGCCAACGTTCAATTAACTTTTCCAATCAGAATAGTTCTTGATGACTTCGGAGTCCCTCGCTTGAGCTGAATCTGCTATTGAGTGTTTGATCAATAACCGCCCCTGGTTAGATTCAGAAACACTATTTTGCGGGAACCTTGCATTGAGAAGCTGACAGCCAATCTTTTCTGTGCACAGATTCGGCGGATAATAACATCACGAAAGAAAAATATGAAGCGGAAGAATTTCCTCCAACCGCTGTAGTTGCGGACATCTATTACAATAAGAGTTGTTAGAGACAGAGTTCGAAGTGATTAAATGTTAGGTGCTGTTGGCTGGTGACCATTTTGAGACTTGTAGGAATTGAATCAAAAGCGAGGCTTCGCTCTTTTCCGTTATTGAGTATTTAAATGTAAAATATATTCTTTCAGTTTGGCGTGCAGTACAATAAACAATATTCATTGTATCAATTTTTCTGTATGTTCTTCCTTTTTCAAATCATAAACTACATACTCAGTTTTACAGATATTTTTACACTTTGCTTTTCCCAATTTATGCGAATTAAAGCGGAAAATTTAAAATTAGATTTAAGTGTTTAATTGATATGTTTTTCTTTTGTTACGATTTCTTTTTTTTTTGGGGGGGGGGGATGCTTGATTCGAAGATTTATATTGAAAACGATGCATTTTTTTGAGATTTAATTTCTATTATTTCCACAATCCTGTACTTTTCCGCATGAAGGGTTGCTTTTATCACGAGAAAAGTGGTGGATTCTTCCTATGGTTTGTAACGGGTATTGAGCTCAGGTCGTTTGGCTTAAAGACTACGTTCGTAATTAATCGCTTATATGCAATCTCTCTTATTAAAATGTCATTTACATTTATGTACTTTTTCGACTTGTTGCAGTGGATGTGCGCCAAATTGCAAATAAGAAAAAGTGACCTTACTAATATACATATAAAAATATGAACACTGGCCAGTAATAAATGGTTAACTAAATTGCCCTTCGTGTGCTCACTGCTTCCTTTGAAAAATAAACTGTCAAGCATAAGTAGTATTTGTAGTTTAAAAAAAAAACTTTGCAAATAATTATGAGAATCGTGTCCAGCTGTCAAATAAAATACATTTTTAACTAAGAGATTATTAACTTGAATGAGTGGTAAAATATAATCTGCAGTTGCTTGAGAAAAGACTGTACTTTGCAAAAAAGTCATTATATCAATGGAAAAAAAAAGGTGTTTTGAAATTTAAACGTGTCATAAACTGCTGTATATTTTACTTTGACAAGTACATATGGTGTACGTTTTGCAGACACACTTGGTGTACAAATTTAGATACTGACAAAAGCTATAAATTTTTAAAGTCAAAAAGCATTTCAAGTACCAAATAAATAGTGTTTCTGAGTTTAAAGGAAAATTGCCCTTGACATGACTTCTCGTTCTGAACGAACTAGTCACCAAGATACAGTTTTTAGCCCCCCCCCAGTCAACCTGAAGTCCTGGATTTTTCGAAATTTGTACACAATTTTATGAACAAACCAGAATGCTTTTTTCATTAGCATATGTTTCCACTGTCCATTATTATTTGAATCAATGCTCCGCTTTTCACATTCTCAGAATATTGTTCTTCTCACTAAGACCTCATTTTTCTTGCATTTGTATGTTCTATGCTCGTTTAAACGACAAATATGTGCACGGGTAAAAATATCTCCGTACTAAGCATATATCCATTACAACCACTGCAATTTACCCATTTCTAATGTTGGCGATTATCGTTCATTTTATTTACTGTCGCCATGTTTGGTTAAAGTGCAAACAAACTACTTATTTGACGATACCATCTTGTCTATTTAATAGAAATAAGCACGAGGCAATTCATCAAGCAAGTCTAAAAAGTCCTTTAAAGTGAAACATTATGCGCCTTGTAATTGAAATCAGCATTAAAAAAGAAAATTAATCATCTACGTAGAAAGAAAAAAGAAAACCAAAATTGCAAGCAAAGCAAATTAAAATGTAAAATAAACCCTCACATAAATCCATTACATCACTAAAAACATTAAAATGTAAAAAAAATAAGCCAAATAAATATATTAAGTAATTTAAAAACGGTGAAGCCTCCATTAAAATGTAAAATACGCCACCAAGCAAATGTGTCAAGTCATTACAGAACAGTAAAAAATTCAATTTGATTGTTGAATGATGCATTATCAAATGAAAATAATAAAGGAAGCAAAGACAGCTGCAGCGAAAGGTTTGTTTTCGACAATTCAGAAAGCAAAGAAATCATGAATTGTTATTAAATGGAATTCACATGCTAAAATTTAGCTTTACTAGTTGTATTAACATGGATATGAAAAAATAAATATATTGTCTGTTAACAGCATATAAGGTTTAAGCACAAACCGCAACACAGTAGACATAGACAAAACAAATTTTCTTCTACACTAAATATAACTTTATCACAAGGAAGAGTCCAGTAATTTGGCAACACCTAGAATATTTTATCACAATTTTCTTCAGAGCTACTGGCTCCCAGAGAAAGCTCCTCACACGAAAACGGGAGGGAATTCCTAGGCGCTGATTAATGGAAAACTACGGAAGTGACAGAAAATACTGAAGAGGCTAATTACGTGGAAAGTTTCAGGTTTGAGAACAAATTAGGAGAGTTGGTTCTTCAGCAAATAAATGTCTTCACTGCCATGAATTAATATAATAAGAGCAAAAGTGGGACAACTCTGTAATTTCCTTATCACGCTCTAGCATTTTTGGTGCAGTTGTGCAGATGTATAGCTTGCAAAAATTGTTGATTGAAGTACCGTGTTATTGTGGTCTTAGACAAGGCGCCACAGTGACAATTACAATAATTTTACTGTAGATAAAGTCATTACTTATGTGTGAATTGCATATCTTGATGATAGGTTTTGAAAATCAAACCATTTTTGCAGCTTCATATACTAAACTGAGCCATGATTCTGGTAATACTGCTGGTAAGAAAGAAATCCCTGTCTTCAAGGGAAAAAATGTTGGAAAAACTAGAAGACATACATTTTGCTAACACATTAAATGCTATTACATTAAAAAAAAAAAAGCTCATAAATATAACCCCGTAGGAACAAAATGTTAAATTTTTTTGATATCTTTGCCTTTAAACAAAAAAGAGCCGTAAAAATGAATCGCCGAAATATTCGGATTTAGATCTTTTTAAATTGTAACAGCAGAATATTTGATGCAAGTGAATTATTGCAGCGTACTATTAAAGTGTGCGTATGATATGTGGCGTAAATAACCCAATAAAAATGCCCGCGTTTACTCTTGATAACCCCTTATTGCTATTGAGTTCTGATCAGGCCCGCCATTTATGGTGGTCAATTTCCCCCCTCCCCCTGACTTTAATAAATCAATATATTTACCAAATAATGGGTGTTTTTTTTTGTATTTCCAATGAAATCACATTGTGTTTTCACCCTTTGCCGCCCCCCTGGAAAAACTTGAAATGACGGGTCAGGTTCTGATGCGTATTATGTTAAGAGAAAGTATTACGAATGAGCACTTAAACTATGTTAATTCAACAGCGTTTATTTTCTGATTATTAGTTTGGGTCACTACGCATCCGAGGCAATGTGAATCATATACTGTACTAAACGTAAAGCTTTGGTTGACCACCTGACTCCAACAAAGCGGTTATTATAACATTAATATTAATTATTATGGGTAGAATTCTCGTCATAATAATCACAGTAGAATGTTATTACCCGCTTGGTATAGAAGACGTGGTCGAAAGATAGCCGACATGACTCACTATGAAAAATTTGGTTTGACTTCGCTCCCTATCATGGTGACCACATTGTTGCTTTCAATGCTCTGATAACTGGCATAAAGTAACTCATCACTTTGGGAAGGTTAGTCTGTAGTATTGTTGAAACGTGTCACTATTTTATGTGTTAGGTTACACCAAAACTCTGCAAGCGTACACAGAAATTGTTTGAGAGGTAGCACCCGTGATTTCAGTTTTTTACTTGTTAGGGACAGCTCAAAGCCACGACAGCATTTCACCATTTGGATGCGGAGACAGGAAGAGAGTATGCAGAGCATGAAAGCATCTTTTTACACCGAGTATCAGAAACGTATTCTGTTCGAAGGAAAAAAAATCTTTCGCAATAATTATCATTTAGCATTATCAGTTTTAGAGAAACTGAGCATTCACAATTTTAAGTTATTACTTCTTTCTTGTTAACTGGAAAATAACCGTGGATTATGTTTCAGAAAAACTCATCAGTTTATCACACGTAAACTGACCAATCAAAGCCTTAAGTGCGCTAGAAAGAAATTACCTTCCAAATACCTCAATTTTGAAAGTAGAAAAAGTTTTTAGGCATCTTTTTCTAAAAATACTGCTCTATTCTTTCATAAAAGCATGATTAATTGACGCCATTTACAAACACAAAATTTATGGGCAATATAACTCGAAGCAAGTACACAGCGCCACAGCGCAGAAAAAAATATTTTTTTTTGCAGCGATTTAACTCTTCTGAAACATTATAAACAGGAAGTAATCTGAGTCGTATAATTTTTCTAAAGAATTCTTAAGCACAAATTATTGTAATTTACTCAAGAAAACATTTTTGAAGCTTATCTACGTTCTCCAGGATTTTTGGAGTTGTGACATAATCTCAGACGAGTGAAATATTTATGCATTTTAAGTGCCTCCAGGAAAATGAACTGAGAAAACGGCTTGTTAAGATAGTCTAGAAAGTGCAGATTAAAAAAGATTAGGTGGGTAACAAAGTTTCGCCGCACTAATTTCGCTTAACAAACGTGTGCAACTTCCAAAAATGTTTAGATGCGGAGCAAAGGAGAACATTAGTGCAATTCTGTTTGTGCAAAACGCGTTCGTTTAAAAAGTTAAAAAAAAAATCTCAAAGCAGTTCTCATTTAATATTTTTGAAAAGATATTATTAGCTTTTGAGATGAAAATAAGTTATTACTAAAAGATCGTTTCGAACTAAACGGTACTAATTCATGATTTGTAAACAAATATTTTATTGTTTGTGTCTTTATTTTTTAGTTTTCTCTGTTTATGTATTTTTTAAAAATATACACTCACTGCCAAAAGTTAAGCACGGAGAGGTAAAATGCGAAAAAATGGACAAGTACTGGTTTGATTAACAATAAATGCGACAGGAAAGTAGCAAGTATGTTTATGCAATAAACAAAACACATAATTACATGCAGCGATAAAAAAATAATTTTTCCTTAATTATAAGATGACGCCATTTTGGAGTCATTTCCAAAATGCTGTATAAGCTAAACAAACAACAAAAACTGACATTAATAGGGTAGGTGAGCACCCCTCATCTGCATACAAAGCTTGCAGTGTGTCACCATGCTTTTTATGAGATGATCAACCATCGCAGAGTCGAGTAATTGCCATTCCTCCTGTACAGCAGTTTTCAGCTCTGTGAGAGTGGCTGGGGAAGGGACACGTCTACACACAGCACGGCCAAGGGTTTTTAATCGGATTAAGATCAAAGGTTTTTAATCGGATTAAGATCAGGCTAGTACATCAGCCAGTTCATACGAGCAATTCCCTCCCCCTCAGGTAGTCGTTGAATAGGGCCACTCTATGTTGACGTGCATTATCATCCATTAAAACGAAAGTAGGACCCACTGCGGCAGCGTACAATCTTACAGTTCGGTCTAAGACTTCATCTCGATACCATATAGCCGTCACAGATCCCTGTCTGTAGATGGGTAGATCGGTGCGATATCCCAACGAAATCCCTGCCCAAACCATGACACTTCCAGCTCGAAATGCTTGATGTTCGACAATGTTCTGAGGCTGATTGGGTGTTCTTTGCGCTCTCCACCCCCTTGTCATCGGGTTGCAGCGCAAATCTCGACTCATCTGTAAACATAACGTTGCCCCAATCAGACACAGTCCAACTCGCATGTTGGCGGCACACTTTAATTGTAACCCTCTGGATTGGACGGAGAGCGGAACACAAACCCGTGGTACCCGGGCATACAGGCCATTCATGTGTAGTCTTCGGCACACAGTAGTGGAAGATATTGTCTTACCAATGGCCGCTGCAACCATAGATGTCATGCGGGTGGAGGTCGCTCTTCGGTTCTGCTTGGCTACAATGTTGTACTAATAAGCACCCGGGCAACGCCGGGCAAATAACCCTAGTTTATTATAAAAAGAAGACTAACAATATGAGATATATAACTGACTGGTTGACCTTGGTTGTTCCTTGTTTCTTGTGCCTCTGGGATAGCAGAGACAAAACGCAACACTGGGTTAGAAAAGAGTGGCCTAGGAGAGAAAACATGGATGTTGGGGAAAAGAATATCATCAATGATCCTTTAGTTCCAAGAGAGAAAATCATCTTTCCACCACTGCATATCAAGCTGGGTCTAATGAAGCAGTTTGTAAAGGCTCTTGATAAGAATGGATCATGCTTTGCATATATAGGGGTAAAAATGCCTCAGCTGAGTATGGAAAAAATTAAAGCAGGAATATTTGATGGCCCACAAATAAGACAGCTGATTAAAGACCCTGGCTTCATAAATTCAATGATTGAGATTGAACAAAAAGCCTGGAATTCATTTGTTTCAGTTGTCCAAAATTTTCTGGGTAAACATAAAGCTGAAAACTATGTTGAATTAGTCAATGAGATGCTGAATAATTTCAGATCACTTGGGTGTAACATGAGCATTAAGGTGCACTATTTACACAACCACTTAGACCGTTTTCCTGATAATTTAGGAGACATTAGTATGGTGAAAGATTTCACCAAGATATAAAATGCATGGGGGATCGCTATCGAGGAAGATGGGATACTCACTTGATGGCAGATTACTGCTGGATTTTAAAACGCGGAATTGTTCTAAAATACGCTCAAGAATGTCACGCAAAAGAAGTTTCCGAATTGTTCAGTGAGTAACTGGTTTAAATGATGACTTTTTCTGTTTTCTTTTGTATATAATAAATAATATCTGTGTAATATAATAAAAATTACTTGTTTAATTTGTTTCTTTTAAACCATGGTTTTTCTTTTCAAATAGTGTTATGCACAATTCACTAAAATGTTAATATCTTAAAAATTCAAGCTTATAGGCAAAAACTAATAGCATATTTGAATTCAGTTCATCAAATTCATAAGAAATCACCTCCAAAATCTTCGGCACCAAAACCACTGTTGGCACCAAAGTAAATAAAGCACAAATTAGGTAGAAAATACAGCAGTCGTGCTTTGTATACGTTGATTTTTAACTTCAATTATATTTTAGCACAAAGCTTTTTTGATCATTTTTCAATTATACTTGAATATAATCTAAGCATACCAATATAATTCTCTCCTAGCATACGTAATTTCTTAAAATTCGCAGAAACGTTCGACTGCTCTTCTTTTGTCTTAAGCGATGTCTTTTGTCTCTACCCCAAAATCTGTCCAACCCCTATCCTTATTTCGTAACCATGGAAGAAATGCGGGATTCGGTGGGAAAATGACCGACTACAACTTCTACTCAGAATTTTAATGTCTTCGACGTCCCACTCTAACTTCCTTACTTCAAAATCAGTTCTACTCCGATTCCACAACCAGGAATAGAGCAGCGTTTCTTCTCTATTTGACACTTTTTAATACCCTCGTTTTTTCCATGAATTATTGTTGGGGCAAATCGAAACTGGCAGTATTGTAAAGACTGTGCAGATCCTAAATGCAGCATTACAACGCTGCCAGGTTAGGTCTGCCCCATTTATAGTTGTTTTTTTTTTATTATTTTCGTTTGTGTGTGAATGCCACATTCATTATTTTCGTTTGTGTGTGAATGCCACATTCATTATTTTCGTTTGTGTGTGAATGCTACATTTACACACAAACGAACTAATTTAGTTTCATTCAAAAAGGAAATTGGTTCAAATAATAGTTATTGTCTCCAAAAAGTCCAACTTCCAAAACGAGCACATATTTCTTAAAATATCTTTACGTAACTCGAGATAAAGGGGTGTTGGTTTACTATCACATATAATTAACATTAGGGCTTAATGGTGAAAGTTGGCAATTCATATCGGATGCAATACACCGCCAACTCGGTTATTCTATCCAAGAACTGCAGTTTCATGCTTGTTGGCACTGGCACTGGATTCCTATAACACTTCTTTTTCAGCCTGGTATTGGAAATAACCCAAGCTAAAATCCACTGCATAAAATTAATTAAGATTTCTGTTCCCAGCTTAATTTCTGCTTTGCTAACAAGCACGAAGCAGTAGTCCTTGAATGTAATATCCGAGTTGGTGGAGTATTGCATGTGTTTCTGCTTCAGCCCTGGCTTAGGGGCGGTAACTTACTGCTTTAATTTATATCAGGTTTGACACTTCGTTTCTTGGGGTATTTTTTTTTGTTGATACAAAAGTTAAGAATACATTTCTTTTTGTCGTGTGCCAGCCAGGCTGGCAATTCGGGGTGCGCTGCTTCACTTTTCCAAATGTACCGTTATTTGGTGTGAAGTCTGACTTCCACAGTACACGCATGCCATAGGTACCCGTTTATAGGGTAGGCAACCTTTCACACAGCAACAGATTCACACAAAGATGGGACAAGGACAGGGGAGAGAAAGCACATCCATGCCCAAGCCGGGACTCGAACCCGGGGCCACACCATCCATGGCAGACTACTCTGACCACAAGACAAGGTGGCCGGCAAGAATACAATTTTATACACTAATTGCAAATAGTGTAAATACCGACACTAACTTTCGTAATATTTAGAGTCTATGCATTTTTTAAACTTCACCATAATTCCAATAATTGTTTTAGTTTAACATTCTGTTGCATGGATAATTTAACTACCGTTTTAATAAACGTTCCGTATTCTTACAGTGACAAAATAGAGGTCGTGCATTGACAATGAATGGGTCTTTAGCTCTCAATTTATTTTGATATTTTCCCTGTTTCGCTTGGAAAACACTGATTACTGAAGAAATACTGATTTCCTCAAGCGCTGTTTAAATCATTTTATTAGGATTCGTTTGAATTAAAATAAAGAATGCAAGCTTTCCGGAACCCTTAAATGTTCCCCGTGGTACCCTGGGGTTCTGCGGTAAATAATTTAAGAAGCGATGTACTAGAAGAATGTGTACAGAGTTACACAAAATACTTAACTTTCCTAAAAGTTTAGCAAATTCAAAATCTACATCTTTAACATCATTAAGCTGAATTAGTTTAAATTAACGAAGTCAATTACTTGAATTACATCTGCAGCAACAAATCTTGGATTAAATTATCAAGAGCACGCAAAACTTCAAAGCGATTTAATGTTAGACTGTCTTGTGGTTGTGTTTAATGTGCTTAATAACGCACGTAAAATTGACTTTTAGCAAGGAAATATAGTTTTCCTAATATCTACTCTCTGTGCATCGTTATGAAGAAACGTTTTGAAATTTGTAATAGTTGTAGTTAAATTTTATTTTGATGTTATCATTTGGAAGGAAATTAATTATTACGTATGTTAGAGTCATAGCGTATGTTTCAGTGCGAATAGAAATGAGGTATTCATTTGGTATACATGGTTCGAGAAATATTTTTTTAATCTAATTTTTGAATGTAGTATTATAATCGAAATAGATTGTTTTAATAACTAAAAACTATGTTTTGACTAAAATGAAATACCACCAAAATTTTTCTTGATTTTTCTAAAATAAATTATATTTAGTTTCGCTTTTAAGTATGAAGACTAATTTTGATCCACATTTCTAAGAATATAATATAAACTCATTGTAGGATTTTAAACCAAAGTTCTGTTGCATTAATGTAGCATGAATAATGTATTAAAAGGCAGTTTTTTTGTTTCCTTAGTGCTCAATAAAACTACAGAAGAAAAGCATGATATCATTTTTTATTAAATCGGCGAAAAAAACCAATTAAATTTTGCCTCTGTTTTGACAAAAAAAGCGTTACAAAAATCGAGTAATTGTATTACTACTGTAAAGTGCGAATGCTTCAGCTAGTTATATTTATTTCGTAATAGTTATCAGCATGAATACTGATGAAGAAAATTTCAACTGGATCTATATTTTCTCCGAGAAGATGATAAGGGAGCAAAAACAACGCATAAATACTGCAGAAAGACTCTCTAAAACATTTAAATGTTAATGTAATCAAGAATACAAAAACATTTATGAAGGCACAGCAACCTATTTTAAATGTTTAAATCGTAGAGTCGTGTCTTTGTGAATGTTAAGATTAAAGTCACGTTTAATTTTTAATCTTTTACGCCTCTTCTCTACAACTTTAACTGTTGACTGGAATGTTTATTCATTTTCCTTCTCGCAAGAAGAAATTATATCTGTTAAACTAGGTAATTTTAGAGCTTTATTAAGAATTCTAAGCAGTTGCACATAAGTTACAAGTTTAACAGGGCTAAATTAAATAATTTTTCCTTCTTAACGCGAGTAAATAAAAACACGTTTCTGGTGTGTTAGTTTTAAACCTAAAGTAGTTTTAATAAAGAGTTATTACATTTGGAAAAAAAAAAACTCCTAATACTCTACACATACATTTTTGGTATTCGCTATATTTTTATTTTTTATGTGTGAAATAAGGAATATTTCATCAATCCAACTCTTTAAAATGAGAATTTTGCCTCTAGGTTTTGTTGCGTTAATTTTATCGAGATAAATAAATATTGCTTGGATGCCAACCCCCAGAATTTTAACTGCAAACATATCAGATGCATAATATTTAATCTGTGTTATTTGGAGAATCACGCAATTACTAGATAAACATTCATCAGAAGGTGGTGGAAATTTTTTTACGTACTTTGAAGCCAAAATAACGCGAGACACATCACTACTTGGCAGGAGAGCGTGAAAACGTTTGTCTGATGCAAGCAAAAGATAGAAGTCTAGCGCTTTTTTATCACAGCTAAATAATCGTGAATGAATATTTTAATATAATAACGTTGCCTCGGCTCAATGCGGAATAAAATTCAGTAATAAAATGGAAATCACCATTTTTGACTAGTCTGAGGTACAGATACAACAAGCCAATTAGGAAAACAACTCTAATCTTAAATTATTAAATAAATTATTAATTTTTAAACAACAAATCAGTGCAGAGAATTTCGACTGCTTTTCCATTAATTTTATCATCTCTAAAAATTTTATTTGAGTTATACGAGGTGCTACGAAATTTTCTACTGATAACATGAAACTAAAATTAGGCATTATCCCAGGTAGCACAAATAACCTTTACACGTTTTATAAACGTTTTTAAGCGGTTGTTACAACGTTAATAACCATTTTACAACCTTTAAAAAACGAAGTGTGCTACTTGGGATAGTATGACTGCTATGTCAAGGTAAAGGTTGTTTTCAGAGTTCAGTAATAATAAATTATCGATACCGGTTGAAAATAATAGAAGAAGCTGAACCGGTATGATGTTCGCACAGATTGATTTCAATTTGTTTCATTAAATTGCCTATGTTCCCAGAAACCTACATACCGATACATACTGCAGAAATTCCCAGATACATACTGCCCTTCATTTCTTTAATAATATATTTTTTTTCTTTTAGTTAAAATTTTGCAGTTTTACTTTCTTTTGAATTAATGAAATGCCTCAAAAGCAGAAGATTGAAATTAAAAAATCGAGGAAAGGTCAAAACATCTGATGATTTAGAAATAATGAGCAGTTTTGCCCAATTTTGCGTCAAAAAAATCATTTTATGACGTACGCATTCAATATTTACTTTATATTTTAACGGCATGTATGTTATAAAAACGGCACTGTTAAAAAAGTTTTATGAATAAGTTAATTTTTATTTTGCATGCATATTTAAAATGGAGCTTTGTTAAAAGTTAAATTAAACTGAAAAATTGCAATAGGATTAGTTTAATGCAAAGCTACTATTTTTATTTTCTAATTACGTTTTATCTTGCTCAACACTTAATCGGATTTAAACAAGAAAAGGGATTAATACTATTACTAGGCTAACACTAATAGTTACGTACATTATTAATAATAGTTAAAACGAAAATTCTTAATCGTTAATCTTTGGGAAAGCCGCTTAAGTTATTTAAAGTTTAGAAAAATCAATTCTCAAACTTGCGTTTGGCATTTGCAAGATTTAAACCTTCTCTGGTTTTTAAAACGAAAATATACTGCTGGATTAAAACTTGAAAAATAGCAAAGTCTTTGAAAAGTGAAAGAGAAAATATAGATAGTAAAAGTTACACCACATATGTTACACTGCCATATTCTTTAAAAAAAGGATTAAGTCGCAACAGTAGCACATTTTTTAAGGAAACATTCAAAGCAAATGTTAATATTTTGAGAAATATTTTCATTCTATGAATTAAAGCTACTGGGTAAAGATTTCTAAAGAATACATCTCTTCAGTTAGGGTCCCAAACCAACTCCTCCTAAATACTAAATGCCTGGAACATTTGCTTCGCTACCGTCGAGATGGGTTCCAGTTTAAACGCCACCTTTGGGCAATCCGATGATGCCGTTGTTATTTTTTGATTGAATAATTTTTAAATTTAAATTCAGAAATGAACCAATCGTTAATTTTTTGAAGAACTCCGGTAGATGGCAGTGTATCGTGAACCAAGGGCATTTTGCAGCTATTGGCGATGGATTTAAACAATATTCGAATGAAATGTTTTGATTGGTTGATTTTTAAATTTAAATTTAGAAATGAACCAATCGTTAATTTCCCTTTATCGAAGAACTCTGGTAGATAGCAGTGTATCATGAACCAAGAATGAAATTTTGCTCTGTGCTAAAAACCAGAAAGTTGCAGGCATTTAGTATTTAGGAGGCGTTCCCCAAACCCTTGGCTGGTAAGGGGTTTGCCAGCCACCTTGTCTAGTTATCAGAAGAGTCTGACCGTGAATCGGTAGCCCCAGGTTCGAATTCCGACTCAGGCATGGATCGCATGGATATACTTCTGTCCTTATCCTTCCTCAATGTGTATGATTGTGTTGTGAATGTCCGCCGCACAGACGCTATAAACGGGTCTTCGGCATGTGTCAGGGAAAATTTAAAACATTTGATGTGCTGCACTAACAGGCGAAAATGGAAATTTTTACCCTGTGCATTCAGGCTAGGGAAGGGATGGCCCAGCAAGGTACTAGAGCCTACATGATTGTAGGTTTTTTTTTTTATAATAAATGATCATTACGTTTTCAGTTCATAATCACTCATTTATATTAAAGGTTGTACTACACCTGAGAATTTTTTTTTTTTTTTTCTGAAGACTCTTTCTTGAGGTGTAATATGAATTTAAAATGGCAGCCTTTTATGGCGTCATTGATGCTAAAACGTTTCTGCTTAAAACATATAGTGTTTATTCAGGTTAGTAATTGTAAGGCCATTAGTTCACGTAAGTAGCGTAGTAAAAGTAATAAATAAGTTCATGGCAACTGCATCTTGATTTTAGTGGAAAACAATTTACTAATTGGTTAATGCAATGCCTAATGTACACTTTAATCCATTGTTTTAAGTTGGCGATAGGGTGGCGATAAACAGATTCTGTTCATCGACATTTTTTATTTATTTAGTCACCCTGTGGCCATGTGCTAATTTTTCCATTGAGGCGGAGGAAAAAAAAATACAAAAATTCATTTTAAAGAGTTTCTCTAGAAATGAGAGAACAATTGAGTCGTTTAGAATAAAAATTCGTTAATTCCATTTTTTATGAAAAATAATTTTACTAAAAAGTTTAAGTAAGCTCTTTTACCATGGGTTTTCATACAATAGATAAAAAACCACTGAATCTGAGCAAAAAATGAACGTAAAGTAAGGGTGAAATTGAAAAGGGGGAGAAAAATGAGTTGAAAAATTTATTTTCATACTTTGCATAGATAAATTACCTTCACTAAAATTGAAAGAGGTTATCATGAAGGTTATCTTAAAATGTGCATAATTTATTGGTAGTTGGTTTTTCTTTCAATAAATGAAAATCATCGGAAATACCTTACATATGACAGTTCAATGAAAATGTTTTCCTTGGCATTTTCCACTGCATTGCGTTTAAAATTGTCGTTTTGAAATCTTAGCGAAGAAAATCACTTACGTTGAAAGATTTTGAAGAAAACTACAAGAAAATGATCCTAACATTGATGATAGCTTTTTTCTTTGAATGAATGAAAATTGTCAGAAATTCGTTACATATGGTGAACAGTTAAATCGAAATGTTTCAACAGAAATTTATCGAAACTCTGTGTCCGATAATAGTCAAAAATTCTCTCAAGCAATTTAATGCTCAAACCGCATGTTCTCCTCAAAATATTCATCACCACGGAAACTGCCGGTTTCGTCTTTTTGGCGGGTTCCTTAAGTTTCTGGCTAATTTAGTGCATTCATTAAACCCTTTTCTGCAGCCCAATGTTCCTAACAAAGGAATCTCAAAACCAGATGACTGAAGTAATTATGGAAAGTTTCCTACGAAAACCTCCCATAACCTCAGGCAAAGCATGCAAAGACCACATGTTTGAGAACTAATCTAATACCTGATGGTTGTACCCGCCCACAACCATTAGCAAATAATGGCTCAATTCTTGAGAGTTGGAAGAAGTATAAGAGCTGAATAAAATATTTGGAGGGAAAGATTCATGTATTCCGCTAAAAGTTCTTGAGTAGCAGTGTTGTAAAAAGACCTATTTATTCGTTATAATAACTAGATGGGGAAGTCTTGGAGTTAAGAATATTTCTGAAAGAATGCTTGTTGTGTCGAAATCGTGTCAAAAAGCAAGTAAGTTTTTTTGAATGAAAGAAAAGTTACTCATTTCAGAAACTGTTGCGTTATTTGTCATAAAATTGCAACAGAAGGTAAGATGTTTTAACTTTCTATTTTCGTCTACAGAATAATGTTTTAAGTAATGCATTTCAAGTTTACTAGATTTATATGGTAATTTAAATGATTATTATTTGACAATTTGCAGAGCACTAAAAAAAGTTACTTTTAAAAGCCTTTCAAAAATTTATAAAGATACACTTTTTACACATGCTCATAAGTTCGCAATAATGAAAAAGATATAAAACATTGTCAAAGTCACAAAGTTTATTTTCTGTCCATAGTGTATCTAAGATGTTTAAGATCAAACAAGCGAAAAGTTAAATTTAGTTCAGTGAATTACATAACTCTAAAATTTTATTACTTCCGCAATAAAAGTTGATGGATCTTTGAAAGTAATTTTATATAATACAGTAAGTTTATCATAACTAGTTTTAAGATAAGACAAGGGAGGAGGAGGTGCAAGATTAAGGACGACACTTAATGACCGAAAGGGGTAGAGGGAAGACATATTTTACGGACAGCCACTTAGGCAACGGCTAACATTTTCAATTCAATATAGGTACGATTTGTACGGTACAAATCTAACATTATTTGAATAAAATACCTTATAAAATTTCATTTCAAGAGCTGAATAAAATTGCTGACACTAATTGGATACATAAAGCTCAAATATTTCGATTCTGATCTTTGAAATGATTCGGACAATCGAAACGGTAGATGTATAGATTCACAATAATCTAATCATAATAATTAGTAATTACGTCAGGACTTCAGATGGATGAATTTAATTTGCTGTGACACTAGGACTAACGGTTCTGTGTTTATATTTTGCACTATAGTGTCTTTATGAAACTTATGAATTTTCCAGAAAAAAGAAAGCTCAATAACGTTTTAGCTGGGCAAATGATAAAGGGCAAAACTTGGGAAACTCCTTTGTCAACAGTGGCCAGTAGTACCCCCCACATTGTAAAAAGTTGTGTAACCTTACTGTGTAAAAGAAGCGGCAGCATAGCTGCCTATAATGCAATGGAGTAACTTAACTGATGAAGCTGGTGTAATGTTATGCATCGCTCATAACGTTGCACAAGTTTTATCAATTAAGTTACTCTATTGCATTAGATGCAGCTATGTTGCCCGGAGTAAGGTTACACAAATAGTTTACAGTGCTGGATTTCATTAGTAACCATTTTTTATTTGCTTTAAGTGCTGATTGATGTGTTCATTTATTTATTTTTTGCTAAAGTAATAACCCAACCCTGAAACTAAAATTTTAATTTATAAATCTCTTTTTAAACCTGTATTTGCAAACTCCTCGGAATATAATTCGCACACAAAACAATGACAATATTCTTGGTATTTTTGAGCGGCGAATATTACTCATCTTTGGAGGAAAACAAGTTGATGGCGTTCGGCACAGGCACTCCAATTTAGAGCTGCATTGTGCTTTCAAAGAACCTGATGTGGTCAAATTTATAAAAATTCAAAGATAGAAATCGGCTAGCTATACGTATATGAGATAGCTATACGTATACTATACGTATAGCTATCGTACTAGCTATACGTATACTATATATGAGATGAAATAGTGAAACCTCAAAAAACAAATATGTGTTGTCCAAGTTCAAGAGAGCTAATACTAGGGGTAGACACAACCTCAGATAAGTTGATTGCCTTTAGAATTCTTTTTTTACCATAAGAGTTAATAACTGGAAGACTATGGCCAAGAAAAGAAAATTCTTGAGAAGGGGCCTATTCAGAGCTTTCCGGCCACGTGCCACCAAAGAAGACGAATTATTCTAATGATAAGAATTGATATAAATGGCAATTTTTACTTGAATAATTTAGTCCAGACTGCCTCTTGGATTTAATGAATAATAAATTTTACCCTTTTTAAGATATACTATTTTTTATGGTTTACTACTTGATGTACTGAGTCATGAAAAAGTGTAAAATGAACTTGTGAATCTATAAGATTGTAGAACTTCATAGGTTTATTTAAGCACAAAACCACTTTTTGTCTTGCTTAGAACTTGCATTAGCAGAAAAATAGATAAATTGCTTAATTGCTTAATATCTTTTTGATACATATTTTCTGGGTACAATTTGTCTTTTAACAAATGCTGCGACAACAATCTTAGCAGGAGTCTTCCATCAAAAATTATTCTTTAAATGATGGGAAAATGGAATGTTATTCTTGTCAAGCCATGATAGAAGAAGTTAATGGAGCTTTAGTGATTACGTCAGGACTCCAGTTTGAGTGATGCTTCTGTCTGCATGGGATGAGATAAATGTATCAACAAAAGAGTCGCTTGATATATATCTCCCAGAAGAACAAATATTTTTACTTCAAGCGAAGGATTAAATCTGACCACGGCTAACACTATTATCTGCATTTTTGTGATTTTGAAACTCTGCGATAAGGTGGAAGATTAAATTTTCTAAGTTTAAATGCATTACTCGCATGAAAAGAATTTTACACACCAACATTTCTTGTAAAAGTTTAAATTTTATAAAGTCGTAAGCTAAAAAGTAAAGATATCTAAATACTTTTAAAGAAAAAATGATACATGTGGATAAATATGAGTGCTTGTTATAAATTTTGCATACATACACACACACACAACGCAAACGAAAAAGATACAGTTAATTTATTTTTCCTGCCTTTGCTTTAAATGTTCTTTGACTAGATTAATCTTTTTGGTTTAAATGCATAAGAAATAAAATTACTTCATAAGAAAATAATGTACGTTAATGAGTTCAAAATCGCCGCCTCAAAGCAGCAGCAAGACTTTTAAGCCTCATAACAGCAGTTTCTTATCTTGATGCTGTTTTGAGGTGACAAAATATTGTTAAAAATTAGAAAATAAACACATGAAAAAAAAGAGCAATTTGAAATACACAGTATAAGTATGACCAGAAATAAAACTGAATTGTATTTATCATTGAACAATAGAATTTTCGTAGTTTATTATAGTTATACACTAACAAACTATTTATTAAATCTTCAGAAAATATAATTGTTCGTTCTTGAACTTAAAAGTTAAAAGCACTAAGTTACAAATTCCAGTATATATAATACTGAATATATGTTACATATATTTCTCAGCATTTTAAACGCAAGAATGATGTAGTAATTGTACTAAAAGCCCATTTCCAACACAAAGCACTTTAAAGTTATTAGTAATTCATGAGTTGTACAGAGGATTGTGACTTTTACTTTCCATTTCTGATATGATGAGCTTGAGGAAAAATCCAAGGAACATTAAATAGCTCATGGATTAGGACAAGAATAGTAATGAGAGTGATACGTCAATCTCTGAGTATTCTTCACTTTAGTTTTGTGGAACTCAATTTAATCAAGAACAGACTTTCTCAAACTCATTGGTGATTCTAGGACGGTATTAGTTTTCTATAGAAAGTAAGAATTTTGCCCAATTCATTTTATCTTAAAGATATATATATATATATATATATATATATATATAGATATATATATATATATATATATATATATATATATACAGGGTATCCACTCCAATCATGGACCAATAGCTAATTTCTAAACCGTTGGAGATAAGCATATAGTTTATTTAGGAAAAAATCTCCAAATTACGAAAGGAATTTTGGGTCTATTCAATGTTTTTCAAAAAATCAAATTTTGAAAGAGTTACGAAATTTAAATTTTTATACAGCCCCCAATCCTATCAATCATATTTAGTAAAACATTCTTGACACTGTAACGTTTAAAACTAAAAAAAAATCACTCTTCTACCACAAAAATTGACCGAGTTATGACGTTTTGAAAAATCAAGATTTTGCATTGATTTCATGACGTCATCGAGAGATCGCTTGATGGACCGTATGCGAAATCCTTCAAAATCTTGATTTTTCAAAACGTCATAACTCGGTCAATTTTTGTGGTAGAAGAGTGATTTTTTTTTAGTTTTAAACGTTACAGTGTCAAGAATGTTTTACTAAATATGATTGATAGGACTGGGGGGCTGTATAAAAATTTAAATTTCGTAACTCTTTCAAAATTTGATTTTTTGAAAAACATTGAATAGACCCAAAATTCCTTTCTTAATTTGGAGATTTTTTCCTAAATAAACTATATGCTTATCTCTAACGGTTTAGAAATTAGCTATTGGTCCACGATTGGAGTGGACACCCTGTATATATATATATATATATATCTTAATATATATATATAATATATATATATATATATATATATATATATATATATATTATATATATATATATATATATATATATATATATATATATATATATATATATATATATATATATATATATATATATATATATATATATCTTAATTCATAGCAACAAAATTTTCTACACCCAGAAACCACTATGAGTGTCTTTTTTTTTGTCTATAAAAATTTACATACTAACTTTAACACTAATCAAATAAAATTAAAAAAAAGTTACATATTTCCTGGAAGAAAAATACTAAAATTAAATCAAAATCAACCAAAATGCATTCTGTTATTTAGATTGTAACATGTTTCTTTAAAAAGCTATATTTTTGGTTTTAGACCTGGGAAATTTATTGTTCAGGGTCCAAAACTTAAAATAGTTTTAAAAAAAACGCAAAATATTGATCGATTCTTTTGCCGTTTTTACTGAAATTATTCTTCATGCCAATATTTTCTTGAAAAGAAATTTCAAAGATAAAGTTCAAAAAAAAAAAAAAAATGCCAATAGAGAGTGCTTTAGACTTACGAGTAACGAAAAGCAACTTTTTATCATTATTTTTTGAATTGCATTAAATGATTTTAAAAGCTTAGATTTAAACTTAAATTTTGAGTTCGAAATCCGAATTGTTGAAAAAGATTCAGGAGTTGTCAGGAACGCAGTAGTGTGCGTGTGTGTGTGTGTGTGTGTGTGGGGGGGGGGGGTAGTCTCTCGGGTAGGTATGCTAATTATTCATACATTTGTTAAAAATCAGTAACTCTATAAACAAAGCTTAATTGATTCAAAAATATATAACTTTATTGTTGAAAAAATGAACAATTTGTCCTAGCATTTTTTCCTGTATTTGCAAACTTCAAAAAATGTTTTAAAAGTTCACCAACATACACCGATTTCCCTTACTCTCTCCCTCTCCCTTTCCAAGACGTATGGGGCTAAAAGTTGAATATTTTAATATCGCCTAAAAACATAAAAGATTTTTTTTACCAATGTTAGTCCACAAAATATATATTGCTAATTTTAATAGATTAATTCTTTACAATAGGTGCTTTAAAGGGTAAAATGAAAATACGGTTTCACGAATTAAAGACGTGAGTTTAGTTTTTCTTTCTTGCTAAAGTTTTATATTCATGAACTTAAATGTGTCAATTTTAAACCAAATACATAGTAAGTGGCATTTAGAAATAGTTCTAAAATTTTGAAACCTGATATTTTAGAACTATCAGCAAGTGCCATGGTCTGTGAAATTTAACTCTTATAGTTTAAGATTTCCACGTGTAGTCTTCTAATCAAAGATTTGTTAGTTGCCAAAACGTGTATAAGATTAGATTTTCAATCATTGAGGACAGTTAGTTCTGAGTCAAACAGAATATGGAAAACCACTTACCCATTTTGCCTCCGAAGGCACTGAATCTTAGACACCGTATTTCTCTCCAATTAAATTATGCCTTTGCGAAATGCATCTGGACATCAAAGAGTTTCAGGTTATGAGGTTATAAATTAAGTGCACACTTGTCATCTTTTGATAAACACTTCAATTATAATGTAGCTTTTCTGGTCGAAACGAAATAAAACAGTTGAAAAGCTGAAAATTATGAATTGCACACATTCGCAGAATCTATGTTTTGAAACTTTGCATTTGAGATGCTGGGCCCTTGAAAATGCTGTTTATTTCCAAGAAACCCATTTTCTGCAAATAAAATCACCTTGAATGAATATTGAACGCTTAATTAAAATTAATGATTTTTTCTCATTGCAGAAGTTTGACAATGCAAAAAACTTTAAAATGTGTAAAAACATACAAACTGGAGAGTTAAAGGTTTGACCAGCTGTTGCAATCTTCGACTGGAGGTTTGGTAATTTTACACCTACTGGAGGAGAGATTATTCAAATATTCTGTTTCCAAAACATCCGTTATAGTGTCGGAAAGGATGATGGCATCTAAATTTCTCGAAGAAGTAGAAAGACTTCTAAAAATTCATCAAAATCTTTTTTGTGTGTGTTTTATGTCTCTAAATAAAGTATGACAAATTGAGTAAGATGATGCTTAAGAGTTAAGAAAAAAAAATTTTGACACATTGAATTTAAATTATCTGCAGCTATAAATGTATGTTTTCCTCTTGTTTCTCAAAATTTAGAAGTAATATTGCGTTTTAGTAATGGGAAGAAGAAAATCAAATGCCTGGTATAGATACTATCACTTGGATATGTGTCAGCAAAGTGACACCTGTAGACTCGCGTTCCTCATTAATGCAAGCTTTAGGAAACGAGTAGCTAAATACTCTTTTTGAAAATGCTCAATTATTTTGAGATATATGTCGGCTAACTTGAAGCAACTTTAATTTTTTTGAGTAAACTTGCTTTTTGAAAAAAACCTAGAAATTTTAGAAAATCTAGAAATCTCCTGGGAAGGTTGTGGAATATTATTCCCACTTTTTATTTACAAAGAAAAGAAGTTGGCAATGTTATACAGTTTATTACATTGTTCATTACTCCCGAAGTTATCTTTAAACAGTAATTTTTGAAGCTGCTGAAATTGCTCTTTCTGCATATAAATATTCCATACCCATAGTTCCCAACCTATTGCCCACGGGCCAAATGTGTCCCGCATAAACGGACTCTTGCTTTCTGTTTCTTTTGGTTTAATGTTGCAAATCGAAAACCACGTCCTGTAACTTACCAAAATCACTTACAAACAGTCTCAGACAATCCAGAAGTAATTCTTGCCTTGTCACAGCCTATCGAATCTTCGCCTCTGATTCTTTCTTTTTGCCTGTATTTTGGATTTTTAAATACAGGAATTTCGTCAAAATGTTAGAAATTCATAAGAAAATATTCAAAAATTGGTTCCTGGGAAACAAAAATAAAAATATGAAATATTAATCAAGTGATAAGGACAGTATCTCTTTGTTTATAATTTTCCGCTTTTTTTTCACGTTCTCATTTTACCCAGATTTTTTTAAAGGTTTTGCATGTGCTCTATCCCACTACACTCATTTTAGTATGGTATGTGGTACACGGGAAAAATATTGGGCACCATTGTTCTATACAGTATTATAATTAATATAAATATTATAATGTTGTGAAGTACGAAGTTTTCAAACATTTAGAAAGGTTTTCCGAACACAAAACTAATGTTTTTTAAGTAAACATACTAATCACTTTTATAAAACCAATTTATTTTGCTCCTTGTTTCTACATTTCTAACGTGGCTTAAACTTATTCTAAATGGTAAGATGACTCTGAACCATGACAATATTTACATTTAAACGGATTTTATAGTTATCATTTCCTTATTTTGAATAACTACAACATTTTAGGAGTTTTTTTGTACGTTTTATACCAACATGCACAATAAAACTGGTAGCATTTGGGTGTTGATGCTTAAATCAGAGAAATTGATGATCAAAGTCCATGTCGCAAGTGTTGCAATTAGTAGGAGCCCCATCTACCATAATTGCTCTTATGTTTAAATAAGAGAAATTGTCGCTCATAGTTCATTTCGCAAAAATTGCAATTGCTAGGAGTCTCATCTACCATAAGGGTTCTGATGTTTAAATAAGAGAAATTGTTGCTCAAAGTCCATCTAGCAAATGTTGCAATTGCTAGGAGTCCCATCTAACATACTGACTACCATACAACACCCCTCAAATGTATTGCAATGAGCTCTTTAACTTATAAATCCACCACTGGACATATATGATGCATGTGTGTGATCATTAGCAGCAAAAAACCTGTTTTTGATTTCGGCAAGACATAAAATTAAAGCAGAACTACACGATCGTACTGTTCCGCTTAGTATCTCATTTGAATTCTAGCATTAATAATGTCACATTCTCATTTAGATTTGGCTGCACATTTTTCAAAACATAGAATTTTAACCTTTAAAGCTATTGAACATTATCAACATCAATCATTATTTACTCATGCTTTTAGAATATAAATTGAAAACAGCTACTAGCTCTGTGACCAAAATAGCAAAACTGAAATGTGCCTTACCTTTAGTTCAATAAATGATATACATGTTTCCATAAATGAGTCTCAGTCAGTCACACACTCACTTCCCCTCCCTCTTTCACACACACATACACAAACACGCTAAAGAAATGATTAATATAGACTACAAAATACGTAAATCTCTTTTAAATTACAGTAGACAGGAAAGATACTTCCTTCAATCAGCTTACGCTTGGAACTTCTAGCTAAGATACAATTGGAGTCGATTCTACTTCAATAAATAAGCTGAAGATAAGTTGAAATTTGTCTCCAGTCGGTTAAAACTTGACAGTTAACGCAACACAATCACATGGGAAACTTCCGATATAATAGTTTATTCAGTGAGTTAGAAATTATAGATAAATCCACTTCCACATGCCTCGTGGATAATTTGTATTCAGTACAGTTATTCAGGGTAACTTTGAGCGGCGATTTCTCTATTAAACTGCTCCAATGATATTTTAATACTTTTACTGTGTTTATTGGTATTGAAGCAATAAATACTTTCGAAGTCGTGAATAGTTACGCAAAATTAAGAAGTAATAACTATTAAATCATTTTAAATGAACTCTTAGTCTGGTTCATATCTTTCCTACTATTACCCTAGGGTACCTACCCTAGGGTGCCTTTGAGTCACATTGGGAATGGTTGTAAAATAAATTATTTAAATAAAAGTAGTGCAATTTTGACACCGTAACGCAAGGTCGTTAAAGTTTAAAAACTCCTTCTTTGCAATTCATAACGCCACGAGATTTCTATTGTTCTTGAGTATTTGTGTCCTAAGACTCAACTGTTTTTTTTTTCCCAACTAATGACGTCTATTTTTTTCTTAAAAAAATACCATGGGAAATGTTATTTTTTCTAATCAAACTGCAACACAATGAACACATTTTCGTCGTGTCTCTTCTATAAAATAAAAAAAAAAAAAAAAATATAATATGCAACAGTAAACATTAAAAAAAAGTTCAACATTTGAAACAGCTTTTCAGAGTTTGGAAAAGAGTTTTATTTGAATTGTTAATATAATACTGACTACTTTAGTAAGATAAGCTTTATTTTTACAACAGAAATCCACATGCTGAAAAATATTTATTTTGATCTTATTACGGTCTAAGAATTTAGAAAAGATTGTCGTAAGATAGTTTTTAAAATATTTTAACACAATTATTTTTTTCTCCCGGTAATTTTTATAGTTACCGTAGAAAAAAAACTGAAATTGTTTTAGAAGTATTTTTTCGGAACTTAAGTAGAAAACGGAGCTATAGGTGTTCCTTTTTTTCTCTTATGGCTTTTTTACTTTGATAAATTCTTTCGATCGGTATTTTAGGAGGTTTCTAATATTATTTTGCAGTAAATAAAAACTCTTATGGCGCTTCGACATTAAAAAAAACTCTATGTTATACACTATATACAAGACGACTGCCATTCTAAAACTGACTGGTTTTTGACTATTTGAGATAATATCACCCCAAATCACCGTGAATACATACTGAAACTAATTGCAATGATCTGCCACTTGCAAAAAAATGAACGAAAAAAAAAATCCTGCTTTGTTCGTCGTTTTAAAAAATGTTTTTAAAAAACTTAAAGTAATATTAAATAGTCATCTAATATGGAATTGGCAGTTAAAACTATAGAAATATTTCAAATGTTCGTTTTTTTTTTTTTTTTTGCTGTTTAGAAGCTTATAGATTTTATGTTTGACATTATGTCTTAGTGAATCCTTTAACTGTTTTTTGTACGGGGAATAGGTTGTTATAGAATGAGATATAGTTTTCCTACCTGAATTTGTTATGTCTTTTCGGAGGTATTCTTGCATTAATAGAGAATTTATCACTTAGACGTATCAGGGATAGCCTCATTTATTTATTTAAACCCCGCTAGTCACCACCGTACCTACCCTGATGAGGGTTTAACCGGATGTGGTGACTGGGAGGAAAAGAAAAACCAACGAACGACCAAGCGCCAGCTGGGAAACGTACATAAACTGGACTAAATTTTGCGGGATATTAAAGAAGATTTAGTATTCCAAAGTCCCCGGCAAGCCATCGAACTGAAGCCCGATTACAGTATAACAATTTGCAATTATTTTAGCGAATATTATACTTAATGTTCAAGTCAAGTGTACAAGTAAGTTAGAATGAGTAAAGTAAGACAACATGCATAGCAGTTCAAATAAAATCATTTTAAAGGAGATGAGCTGTTTCGAGGCAATCAAAATCGAACCTTAATTAAAATCAATTCATTTTATGCAGAAGATTAATAAAAGTAAAAAACAACGTTTTAAAAGCACAAGTAGGTACAATTTTAAAAAAGGCATACATGTTTCGAAGGCACTAGCCTCCTTCGTTGGTGCCAATAAAGAAAAGGAAAGAACAATGCTTTGGGAGAGTTTAAATATAAAATGTTTTCTGCATCGATGTTTTCTGCATCGTCTCTTTCTTTAAGTTAAAAATTCATTCCAAATTTCCTTTCATGTCCCGTTGCCAAAAATAAATACATTAAAACGTGATAATGAAAATAAAACAAATCATCTTAATAATCATTATTTCACAATAGAAACGAGGGTTGCGGAGTTAAAGTCGAGCTGATTTTGGGGTAAAGGAATCAAATTTGAAGTTTGTAGTCGAAGCCTTTAAAATTCTAAGAGTGGAAGTTGACCATTTCTTTTTTTTTTCAAACTTGCCTGCCTATCAATCACAGTTGGCACCACAGTCGAAGGCTATGAAATTACAAGAATAGGAGTCAGGGCCCTGCTCTACATTGACGTAAAGCAGAGAAACAAAGCAGAAACGTAAAATGGATTAAATAGTGTTCCTATGGAAAGTACTCGGATTTTCGGTTTCTGCCTTCGGTTTCGGTCGCGTTTTCCGCTGATGTGGAGCAGCGCCCTTAGTCATTTTTTTTTCCAAACCTGCTTTTTTGTCATGACTTCAGAGTCGGAGTCAAAGGCTCTAAAATTCAAAGAGTAGGAATCGGTAATTTTTTTAGCGTGCATTTGTGCCATGGCTGCAGAGTCGAGGACTCGGAGTAGAAAGTTTTAAAATTCTTTGAGTTAGTAATTTTCTTACTCAGTTCGCAGTGATATTAAAATATTTGTGAATTGCATTCATTTCATTTTGATTCAGTCACATTTATCTCTACCTTATGTCACTATTAAGTCTACGAGGTATGGTATTTCTATTTTTATTAATAACATTTTTCTAATTCTTGAAATCAAATATCAAGAAAATATTCAGAATCTGCATATATTTTTGTTGATTTCGGATCTAAAGTTGAAACATTGAAATTATATTTCCCTTTACACCAGCTGATTCTAAATAACAATAAAGTTACGCTCAGAGAGTTCAATCTTGGATACAATTATTAACTTTTATGTCTCAATTCATCCAAAATAAAGAAGTGGACCCTAAAGTTAAAGTATTGAAATTATGTTTCCCTTTACCACAATTAATCCTGAACAACAATAAAATTACTCTCCTAGAGTTCAGTCTTGGACAAAATTACAAACTTTTATGTCTTAATTCATCCAAAAGAAAGAGACGGATCTATAGTTGAAACAATGAAGGTATGTCTTTCTCTTTAACCCAACTGATTCTAAATAACAACAAAAAATTCCTTTTGAAATCTTTGAACTTTTTAATGAATCGCATTCTCGCGCACCCCGACATCTATTTTTTTTTGCTTTTGCGTAGTACTTAGCAGTGAGAGGAATTCCAATTCATTATTTAACCATCACTTTTCTAAGTAACGCTTTTTTCAACTTCTTGTCAGAAATGTGCGGAAAAACTACTCTTTAACTGCTTCCAAGTTTCAAATTAATTACTCACGTATTGTTTGTACTTGGGTTTTTAAAAAGTATCATTAATCACGGGAAATTGTATCTCATCCATTATTAAAGTAATGATTCTTTGCAAAATTATTTTTTATCAACTTCGAAAAATAACGTCACACAAATGTGTAGAAAAATCGTTGTAACGTCTTTGCCGCATTGATTTGGAAGTATAAGAGATGGTTCTTGGACTTTATGTGAAGTTTGTTCTTGAAGCAGGTTCATAAATTTATCTCTCAAATTGACTGTGGTAATTTGAAAAAAATGAACTTTCGGGGAGTTTTGGGTGTAATTTCAATCAAAGGTTTTCGGCCTCTTTTCTGAATTAGAAAAAATATTATCAAAATATCTTTTTATTAAATATGTGTTAAGAATGTATGCACCTAAATGTTAAATATGAACAAGTTTTAACAAGGGATAAATAGAGTTGTTTGGTAAGCTCTGCATCTTCAAGAACTTAGAACACAAATTAGTAAAATATTGTGTTTAAAGTTAATGTAATTACGTAGAAAAAATGTATATTTGACTAATTAAAACAACATTTGTAAATATCTTTTTTCGAATATTTTTTACTGCTAGATATAATGCGAGTACGTTGTGTTTCAAACTTTCCTACAAACAAACCCCATCATCTCCTATGCTGTCTACTCATTCTTTATTATTTGAAACTCCGCATTTTATTCTGTTGTTTAGGTCCTTGATATAAAATGTTTTGAAATGAACAAGTTGCAATACATATTCAGTAAAACTAACTTAATTGAAGTGATTTATTATGAATTTCTTCAACTTTGAAAGAAACAGCAGTCACATGTTTAGGAATTGAGTCGGATCTCATTGGGTTTCATCTTCAGAAGAACTGCATAGAATCTTGAAAAAAAAAAAAAAAAAGATACCCGGTGGAAACGGGTTGCGATTCATTTTTGGTCCCAATCGCTCAAATTGGCGTAGTACAATTGTACAGAAGTGATGAATTTAAATGAACGGGTGAACTTTGTCGGAAATGGTACTGGCTATTTTGGGTTCCAAACGGTCTCAGATCTAGGTGCTATCAAACTTTTTGTTCTCTATGGGTAAATGCTGTATCTCAAGAAGCAAAATGAAAAGCAAAAATGACTCAAGGTTGTTGTTGGAAACTAAAAAATGAAAAATTCAATCTTGAAGCTTAGTAAATATTAGGAGCTAAAAAAACTGAAAATCAAAATACCTAAACATTTAACGAGCATTGACTTTAACAAAAGGATTCAGGAACTATTAAGTGTCATAAAACAGAATAAAAATTAAAACAAAATTTTAAGAGCATTAAGTGATCAAATATATGATTACTGCATTGCATGTGAAACGTCTTTTAATCGCACTAGCTTGCTTGTAATTTCAAAGAATGCATGTTTTAAAGCTTTTCATCTGTAGAAAAATGCTTCTAGAAGCAATCCTAGAAATCGTTACTAAATGACTACCTATAAACGTATTTAGTATTGCAGATGTTTGTGAAGGAGCTTTGTAAAATGGAGCGTTTTGCCGGTTCAATTACGAGTTGAATGGAAAAGTAAATTAGTCGCTAGAAAGATGACTGCGCTTTAAATTGAAAGGAGTTTTGCTATTTGCAATGACACCGAAATGACAGAGGCAATGTGATTTACTAATGACATAACTTGTGCCGAAGTTCTAACTTTAACGTTATTGCATTTGCAAATTTTAATCGCCGTTTAAGAATTTCAAGCATGTAAATTGCATAGGAACGGAATGCTTATGATATTGCTTAAATAGAAATAGAATGATATTATAAATGAACATAACTGAACTATTTTGTTATAATCATGCATCATAAAAGTGTGCTTAAGGTATCTATTCTGAATTTTATTTTTTGGTGTATTGTCTGATTTTACGCAGAAAAGTTGAATTTATATTGATGGTTGATAAAATGCTAGATTCCTATACTCCTGTTGTGCAGTGCAATTTTTTATTGTATTTTTTGAATATTCAGGTTTTGCCCATTTTACTTCTGGTGTAACTAAAGTTCTTGAATCATCTAAAACTCCTTTCAGTAATCAGTCTGTATTGGGTAAAAAATCAATCAATTTAAAATTTGATTATTTCTTATATTTTAGAAGGGATATAGCTACAAACATATTTATTAAAAAATAAAACAAAGAACTTGTGAAGTGTGTTGAAACATTACCACGTTCTTTTTTTCTCGACATGTCCGTAATTAACACCGCAAGGTTGGGTGCCGTTTCTAAAGTTGGTCATCTTTATATACATGACAACACTAGAGGGATTCCCGATACATCAAAGGTACCGGTGGGAACCTAATTTACGACCTCCAGCATAGAAGCAAAGCTTCCATCAAATGGGACTCATAACAACTACAGGGTGCGATGGAGGAACTTGCACATTCGAAAAGTCAATAAAAGAAAAAGTACTTCGTGTATCAGTTTATTTCTTTTTATAAGATATTGTACCCATTCTGAATTTTTATTTTAACTAAATTTAAAAGTTATCATCGGGAAAATGGCGGCCCTCATTAATGATGCACTGATCTACCCTAGATTTGAAGTTTTGTTCCACTCTTTAGAGTATATCGACTGGGATATTGGCGATAGTATGCTGGATGTTGCTCTTCAGGTGTTGCAGGGTACGGGGCTTGTCGTTGTAAACGATTGATTTGAGGTATCCCCATAAAAAATAGTCGCATGGTGTCAAATCAGGAGAGCGCGCAGGCCACGTTACGTCACCTCTCAAGGAGACGTTATTACTCAACTGTTGAACCACAGCAAGTTTGTAGGGATGAAACTGGAGTTTGTTGTGAAGAATTCGTCTCATTGCGCAATCAGATCCTCAGCGCAGCATCGTGTTTACGCGTCAAACGAGTGGGAGAGCACAAAAACTACTCCCTCACTTTCTCGATGTTTTCTGCAGTTCTAGAAATTAGTTGACGTCCTGGGCCTTTTTTTTCTTTGCCACACTCCCACTTTCTCTGAATGCTTTTACCCACAAAACAGTCGATTCCCGGCCAGGAATGGGACCCCCGGATGAATTTTTAACCGAGTTCGGAAGGCACGTTGAGCGGCGATTACCGAAAGATTATTTGAAAAATAAGCTTCGGCGGCGAACACTCGTTGCTCCTTCATCCGACGCATGGCGACAACTAAATTGTAAGATATCAAGGACCCCAATGAATGGAAGAATGTTCAAGACCCCTCTTTAAAATGAAACCCTACCCACTCATTTCTGACCACGCCCTGTTAATTAGCATCCAATTAAAATCAGCAAGTTTCTCTGCCGCACCCTGTACTGCAGATAGTGTTGAAAAGCAAAAGTTTAAATTCAAAACTATACTAAAATGCAACGTTTCTTGACAAAAACATCGTGACGATTGCGTGACGTTAGCCTATGAAAAACGAGCTAGATAAAACGTCACAGCCTTCTTGACGAATTAGAGGAGATAGCTGACTGCTTGTGAGCTCTTATTGGCTCTGCCCGTTGTGACGTTCAGTGTCAAGTTAAGTTGCAGTCTAGTATAGCTGAAAACCATTATTTTACTTTTCTTGGTTTAGTAGACAAATAGACGTACGCGAGGTCCAATTTGTGAGACGAATAGCCATAAACTGCAAATGTATAGCACAGCTCCTTGACAGCGACAACGCACTAGTTTCTAAGGCTAAAAGAGCAAAATTGGTCAGATTTTCCGAGCTTTTTTTTTAAACTAGACTAACATAGTTTAGCTGATTTTTACTTTCTGTCGTGAAGTGTTGTCATTATACTTTATGTATATTATAGAACAAGCTGTTTAATAATGAGGGGGAGGGGGTAGTAACAGTTTTTAAACGTTGCTGAAAAGTATTTCTATTAAAAAGAATCAGTAGATGGAGAACCAATAAGTCTCACAATTACATTCATATCATGACGAAAAAGAGATACGGTAATAAGTGTCGATAAAATGGCAGCATGTTATTTATTAATTAGGAAATACTACAATAAAATTGTTTTTCTTTAATTCAAGAAGTCAAAAGTGTAATTTTTAGATTTTTAAATACGTTCATCAAAGAAGCTCCCAATAGACACAACTGAAAAAAATAAATGAAGAAGCAAATAAAAAACAGTAAATAAAAAAAATTAAATATGAACCGTTAATTAGAATGCACTAGATGAAAAATGTTTCTAAAAATGATAAAAAAGTAAGTTAAACAACATTGTATATTTTTGTTAATGTTTGAGAAAAATATACAAGCAATGATTCCATTTTTTTCTTTATAAAAAGAAATATAATATGAGTGATTAGTTCACTAATTAACATTAGCAATATTTTTCCAAGAGGAAAAAATAGTACCCAAACAAAAATAAAATTAATGAACTAAAAAGAAAATGCGAAAAGAACAAAAGGACATAACATAAGAGTTACATTTGTTTACAACATAACTTGCAATAAACTGTTGCAAAGAAGTTAATTATTTTGTCTAAAGTAATTTTTATACCATTACTTTAAAAAGTTCCGACAAAAGTAAATCAGTTCTTACGATTTAGTTTGTTTTTAGTTTGACGCAAAGCTCGAATGGATTGCTTCAAAATAGCTTTACGCTCTTTTGTTTCTCATAGCTTATTGCTTTTAACGTTAGAGAAAAATAATATTATTTCCCACCTCAAAAATGTTGTCGAATTGTTTAAAGGCTTTACAGTTACATCTAAATTGAAAATACAAATATTGTAAGTCCTTGAGAAATATGACAAGGTTTTTCTGAAAATAGTTTGTTGGAAGTTAGAACGCTAATGTTACAGCATGATTTTGGCAGTCTTTAAGACCTTATTAGGTCTATTACAAGATACGAGGGCAAATAAGTTTTGGTGCTTGAAATATGTTTGACTATGGTTTAAAAAAAATTTTTTTTTGTTTTTTTTTGTTTATTTCGATTTTTTGACTAGTAACCAATTCATTTTATTTACTGATTAGAAGCCGAAAATTGTATTTTTTTCCTAACGGTATTACCAGTTATGCGTGGTTCACCTGTTATTAATGATACATTAAATGTTTTCTTACGTTCATGAGAAAAATCAAGTATTTTAAAACTTTTTTTATGATTGCAATTAATTCTAAAGTACTTTTCTTACGTAATGTATATTTTAATGTTTTCCAGATTCATTTAATTTACCTCGACAAAATTAGCTCTCGGATGCAACTAACACTTTTGAAATATTTCCGTTTTTCACTTATTTTCCATTTTCTTATCGTCGTAATTTCATAACATTTAATGAAAGAAGAGATTAGTTTGAAATACGGAATTTGCAGAAGTTTATCCCCAAAATAATCAAAATCGCCAGAAGTATCTTTGATCTCATTAATATTCGAAGCAAACGCAATCTTGGTACACATTTTTATTTCATGATTCACTTCCCAGATTCCAATGTAATCAAAATAAATCTATTCTTTCAAGAATACCACATTCCTTTAATCAAAACGGAAATAAATCTAATTTACTTTCTAAATCCAATTTCCCTTCTTTTTTTTTGATTTTATACGTCTGATTAAAGTTCGAAGCAGTTGAGTATCAAATTTCTAATTTAATCGAAGCGGACTTTACAAAAATACTGCGGGATTGGCCTCATAGGTAAAGTTTACTCCTAAGTTTTAGCAGTTTTCTCGAAAGAATGTTGCGATTTGACTACGGAATTGCAACTCACAAAAAGGTGAAACATTAAAAATTTCTGCTATCACATTAAGGGTTTTTGTTAATTTGAAGTAATATTAAAAGGAAATACCATTTGTTGTAAGCATTAATAGCCAATTTAATACAGGTTAATTCAAAAGCAATTTCCTTCAAATACAAAGCCGTTATCTGAAACAATCGAACTAAAATTTTAGCTCTGGTTAATTGACTTTAATCGCTTGATTTCGTGATGATTTAAAACCAACGCAGTGCTTACGTTTACAGGGAACGAATTTTTAAATGTTTAAAGGCAATCCCCATTTTCTTTTGTTTAAACTGATCATCCTATATGGAACCCACAAATGCTATTAAAGGGATAGAAGGGTGACGAAAAGTCCCAGTTTAAAGTATTTGCAAAGAAGAGCATTGACAAAGTATACTTCGACATAAAAAAACAACACAAGGGGAAAAGACTTTTTAACCAAAGTTGCGTAATTCATTGAATTAGACAGTAACAGAAGCACCAATTAGAGAACAGCAAGTGCAAAACCCTTCTTTCAGACTGTTTTCTTCACATGCAGAGTGGAAAGCATATTTCTTCAACTCAGTGTTCGAATTATCCTTTCGTCAGATGACAATAATATGCTGCCAATGTGTATCAAATGCTCTTTCACGTAAAACCAAAGTTTGTTCAAAAGCAAAATGTTTTATGTGCTCTTTTTTAAACCAATACTCACGTTTTAGATAGTACGATGAGAATTTCTTGGACAAAAATAAATTTTAACCCTCATAAGTTGTTTCAGTGTTATAGCAGAAAGAAAACATAAAAAAATATATTTCATTCATTTCATTTCACACTCCAGGGTCCCCCGTACCTACCACAGCTTCGTGGTTTAACCGGGATAGGGCCCTGAAGAGCGCTCTGATCTTAATTTTGAACCAGAACCTAGGATCGAGCAAACCCTAGGCCCAGCACCCCCCAGAGGTATCGTTTCACTTGGAGGACTTTGTGACCACGACATTTTTAACGCCTCCCAGCCACCATTAATCAAGGCGGTGGATCTTTGATCGGCTGCGATCGAACCCGGGTCCCTTCGGACACGAGTCCGATGCCTTACCGATCGGGCCACCACGGCCCAAAAAAAAAAAAAAAAAATTATATATATATATATATATATATATATATATATATATATATATATATATATATATATATATATATATATATATATATATATATATAATTTTTTTTTTTTTTTTTTTTTTGTGTAACATAAGTTCTATATATATATATATATATATATATATATATATATATATATAGAACTTATGTTACATTAAGCATAGAAACACGCGCATAGTGAGTCAATTACAGAATAATGTAAAAAAAGTTTTTGCATTCAGATTACATAATCGACGAAAAATGCAATGTGGAATTTCGGAAAATCCAATTTAATATACAATAAAGGCCAATAAACGTACAATTCATTTACATCGTAAACTAGGGAGATCTTTGATGTAAACGTACAATTGCTGCAGAGTATATTAATTGGAATTAGATCTGATCAACAATTTCGTTTCTCCAGAGGTACAATTGCCAAGTTGTTTTACATTTCCTTTACACAAATAGAACTATACGTCTTTTAATATCCGCAAATTAATCCTTTCATGTATTTCAGGATTGGTAGAACAATAATTGTAAAATTTGGCAACGAATTCTATTAAATATTTATATTCAGTAACTATTATATATATATTATCATGAACGAGTGTCACTCGTTATATATATAATATACAATTTTATATATATAATATACAATTTTATATATATAATATACAATTTTTTAATAGTGTTTAGAATAGGGATAATTAAATCCCAAAAAATACTAGAAGACACAAAAATACGAAAGTGTACTGATATGTCAGCGCAAAGTAGCTAGGAACAATAGAAGTACCAGCATAATCAAAAATACAAAAGGTAAAAATGAAATGGCGAACCAAGGACTGGTACGTCATCAGGGGGAAGACCAGATCCCTGGTTTGCAAGGTCCTTTCTACCTGACATGAGTGAAGGACCCAATAACATGTCACCTTCTCCAAGAGCCTTGAATAAAATGAACGACAAAATAACACAAGCAAAAGAAAAATGGAACGCAGTAAAATATCAAACACCAAAAAGGTCAAAAAAATCAAGTACTCACATGAAAAGGTACCAGACTTGAACTAAATGAACATCAGCGCATCAAGCAAATAAGTGGCCCAAACAGACAGTTACGGTCAAAGTTATACTTTCTAAAAATAATTTAAGTAAAAGGAGGAAGGAATTTCATTGAAATTCAACGAAGACTTCAGAAATTTAAGGTTTTTTTGGATGAAAATCTCTTTGTTGCAGATATTTTTAATTCTATTTATTTCATTTATTAAGGTATTACGGTAAACTTTAATAGAAATATTGCTTTTCTAGAAATAGAAAAAACTCCTTCAACTTCCATGTTAGTCGATTGATTGCATGGAACTGCAATATTTCTATCAAAGTTTACTGTAATACCTTGATAAATGAAATGAATAGAATTAAAAATATCTGCAACAAAGAGATTTTCATCCAAAAAAATCTTAATTTTCTGAAGTTTTTGTTGAATTTTAATGAAATTCCTTCCTTTTTTTACTTAAATTATTTTTAGAAAGTATAGCTTTGACCGTAACTCTCTGTTTGGGCGACATTTTGCTTGATGCGCTGATGTTCATTTAGTTCACGTCTGGTACCTTTTCATGTGAGTACTTGATTTTTTTGACCTTTTTGGTGTTTGATATTTGATTGCGTTCCTTTTTTCTTTTGCTTATGTTATTTTGTCGTTCATTTCATTCAAGGCTCTTGGAGAATATGACATGTTACTGGGTCCTTCCCTCATGCCAGTTAGAAAGGGTCTTGCGAACCAGTTACCTGGTCTTCCCCCTGATGACGTGCCAGTCCTTGGTTCGTCATTTCGATTTTACCTTTTGGAGTTTTAATTATATATATGTATATATATATATAGTTATCCTTCAGAAAAAAGGTAATGAAGGAAATTAATTTTCGTTCTAGTTTTACCTACTTTAGTCATAAATGAGGCAAAGTGTGTAAAATATTTTAATGAAGAATAGCTGATCAATTAGTAAACTAATTGTAAAAAATATGAATAGAAACCCTTTTTTGTGAAAATAGACGCAAATGGTCATTTAAAGAGCAAAAAACTTTTTTTTAAATGCCAGTATATCAAACTTTACAATCTGTACAACAGGTCTTGTAAAAGCAAACTCTCATTGCTTTTACAAGAAATATTTAAATAAAATATTAAAATTGGTAAATATTTAAATTTTAAATGCGTACATGAAATGATACTTATCCATAAAACCTCTCCTTTTTCCCCAAATATCTTTTCTCAGAGATTTTTGCTGCAGGGTATAGTTGCATATTAACAAGACTAACATTTTTTACGAGACTACTAAATATTCGCCTCTAGGTGAAAAAAAATCTTTCAAGAATTTTGAACTGAAATAGCAGAGTTGAATTAATACTGTTAAAGTGGAAACGAAACAGCATTTAAAATATTAACAAAAAGAATTAAAATAATAAAATAACATAAAAACAGGCATCCGACAAAACCCCTAAGTTTAGCGTTCCCTGTAACGATGAAACACGTGTTTTCAATGTTTTTGCTCATTTAAGGTTTTAGCGTTGTTTTTTTTTCTTTTATGCTCAAATTGTTTTAAAACTAAAAAAAAACGAATTGTAGTTTTTATTACTAATAGAATTTTTTCTCTTAGCATTACAAGCTAGGATTATTACAGCGGTTCTCATCTGAGAATGCCTGCTATATTTTCATTCTCGGAGCTATTAGTAAATATCCAACGATGAATAATAATTTTCTTTTTCATTAGCTTTACAACTGCAAAAGTGTGTTAATAAATCAATCTCTAAGCTTGTCCCACATTTCAAATTCATAAATAAAAACTTTTTTCATTTGATCATTGGAAATGAGTTACTTTACATTAAGTTGTTTCTACATTTGAACGGAAGTTGGTCAAAAACTGACACTGATATTTTTTCCAAAATGACATGAAGTTTATTTCAAATTGGAAAACAAGTTTTATCCATGTTTTGTATTTAATCTTTTCATGTGTTGGCATTTAAAACAAATGCTTCATTTTGTGATACTTGGGGGTTTGGATAAATACACGCTTTTGATAGTATTAATAGTATTAAGTAAATTTTAACTTAAACAAATATAATTACCTGATAAGCATTCTCTATATAGTAAAATAGTTAAAAGGAAAAGAACTATTTCATTGCAAGCAGGTAAATATTTAAATTTTAAATGCGCACATGAAATGATACTTATCCATAAAACCTCTCCTCTTTCCCCAAATATCGTTTCTCAGAGATTTTTGCTGCAGGGTATAGTTGCATATTAACAAGACTAACATTTTTTTACGAGACTAATAAATATTCGCCTCTAGGTGAAAAAAAATCTTTCAAGATTTTTGAACTGAAATAGCAGAGTTGAATTAACACTGTTTTATCAAGTCCTTCTTAGAACCTAATTTAGGATAGTCTCGTCGAAGAAATCTCGTTTTGTTACCTCTACTTTATTTGTTTTCTTTTATCTCTTTACTTTTTCGTGGGGATTTAAAGTGAAGTAATGTTTGCTGGATTCGCGAAGGGAATTTCGGTTTATTTCCATGCTTCTTCAGTTTTGTTGTTTTACTCATCTAGTGGTGGAGCTAAATTTTCTTGTTGTTTGAAAGATGATTGAATCTATTTTGTTTTATGTAAGCAACAACAAATAAAATTTAATTAAATTCATGACGTTGGATAACTTTTTCAAAATAAAACTGTAAATATTTTATTTTAAGATTTTTTAAATTCACATTTTTTTCTTGGTTATTTTAAGGCAAAAATGGCATAAATACAATACAACTAACAGTAAATAACAGTATCGTAAATTGGGGTGTATAGTAGGGTGTATCGAAAAAAATTTTTTTTTGAATTTTAATTTTCAAGGGAAAAATTCCCCTCCACCCAAATATTCCCAAAAAAAAACAGT
>JAXGGA010011018.1:0-12500 GCA_038373865.1 Uloborus plumipes
GGAAAATTCCAGTTGGAACCGGATACTTATGCTTTCTTTTTCATTTCTCAACTTGGCAGTGTCTGATCCGTTGCAGTCTTCCATAATTGGTGGCAATCGCTTATTTTGGCAATCGCCAAATTTTTTTTTAATAATCGCGCCAAATGTCGATGTCGCGATCCGTAGAAAATCGGACCTTTTCCGTAATCCGTAGTCGATTCAATTTTTCCGTAAAAACTACGGACAATCCGTAGCATTTGGCATCTCTGTTGATGCCAAAAAATCATCACATAAGGCAAAATTAATTATTCTCATAATATTAGATGAGTTTTTTGTGGTATAAACTAACCTTTTTACCAAAGCATATAATATTTAAATTTATTTTCCATTTACAGAAAGAAATAATTTAGATATTATACTTTTATAAATGCATTTTTTTCTATGTGTTAGTCATAAAAACATGATTTTCCACTCTAAAGCTGGGCTTTCACGGTTTTTATGCATCTAGTGAGCAAAAAACAATTATAGTTTTAATCTAACCTACAACTCTTCATTCATTTTTAAAAGTTTAAAGCGTTAAAACCCCTCTACAGCACCAAAAAGTCACTAAAAATCCGAATTTAAGCTCGAGATCCTGCCATTTTCCGTGAGACTGCGTCTGTATAACAGCAGAAAATGGCCGACGTATTTCTGCGGAAAATGGTAGGATGTAGAGCAGTGTTTCCCAACCTTTTCAAGCTCATCATCCCCTTCAAGATGCTGACTGACACCTATCGCCCCCCCACCCCCTCTTTTTTCTTCCTCGAAAAAACCAGAATTTGGAGCAAGTGAACATCTTTAATATTAAAAATATAAGTACCTAACTTTAATTTGAAGTAAAATGTACGCAATAAAGATACTATGACTAATCACTTTTAAACTAAAAATATTAATGAATAAATAAAATACCTTTATTTTTTTTTCTTTCACGAAGCGAACTGATATAACCATTTGAAGGGAAACATTTAACTAAGATCATTGATGTACTTATCAAAAAACAGAAGTACATTTTTCAAGAAATTTTCTTTTGTTCGCTGGAATCTGGGTAGCTAAAATCATTGAAACAAAAAATTGGAAGAAAAATATATTGAAAATCTGAAAGTTCATAAAATTGACAGTGAATGATGAAATATTCACTAAGGTTAATCCGAGGTGCAAAGAGGAAGTGCTTGAACTTCAATTTGTTACATTCTTAACGTGTAATTAATTGTCTGAACACTGAACAAGCGGTTTCATACATATTTACAATTTCGGTTTTCGTTACCCTTTTTTACTGCTATTTTCTCTTCTAAATACCCATCACCCCTTAAGAATTTACCGCTCCTTTAGGTACTTATATTTTTAATATTATAGATGTTCACTTGCTTCAAATTATGGTTTTTTCCAGGAAGAAAAAAGAAGGGGGGCGATAGGTGTCAGTCAGCATCTTGAAGGGGGTGATGAGCTTGAAAAGGTTGGGAAAGACTGCTCTACATCCTACCCTTTTCCGCAAAAATACGTCGGCCATTTTCTGCTGTTATACAGACGCAGTCCCACGGAAAATGGCAGGATCTAGAGCTTAAATTCGGATTTTGAGCGACTTTTTGGTGCTGTAGAGGGGTTTTAACGCTTTAAACTTTTAAAAATGAATGAAGAGTTGTAGGTTAGATTAAAACTATAATTGTTCTTTGCTCACTAGATGCATAAAGACCGTGAAAGCCCAGCTTTAGAGTGGAAAATTATGTTTTTATGACTAACACGTAGAAAAAAATGCATTTATAAAAGCATAATATCTAAATTATTTCTTTCTGTAAATGGAAAATAAATTTAAATATTATATGTTTTGGTAAAAGGGTTAGTTTATACCACAAAAAACTCATCTAATATTATGAGAATAATTAATTTTGCATTATGTGATGATTTTGTGGTGTCAAAATAAATGAGATTTTTCAGTCAACTTCGCGACTCCATATCTCTAAAACTAGAACGATATCACTCATAAAAATTTTGCTACATATTTAATACTATAAGAAGGTTATCCAGTTAAATTTTTGTAGATTTTCATTCAGTCCCTTTTCAGATATTAAATCTCAAAGTTAGCATTTTTTCCCCAAAATGCCAAGTTTGACAAATTATATAAAAAAAAGGACTGTCTTCAAATGTTTCTCACTACTTCTGGGAATAGTCCTATGAGATATCTATTCAAGGAAAAAAAAGTAAGGGTGAGTCTTAATTCCTTCTACTAATATTTTTATGCCAAAAATGTAAAATTTCACGCAAAAAATCTTATTTTTAAGCCAATTTTACACAAATTTGTTACTAATTATCAGAAAAATAACTGGTATAGAAATTTAGATCATTTTTTGCTCAATCAAGTGGTTTTTAAATCATGTTGATATATTTATAAATAAAAAAGTTATAAGCATCTTCACAAAGTACTCTTTTCACGAAAAGTCGCTTTCGCAGCTACTGAAAAGTGCTTGTCAAAAAAAATTTTTTAAACCATTGTTTCATGCTCCCAATATAACAGTTAATTAACAGGCAAAAAGTTTTAAAAATCGAAAATAGTGAGCAACATTGTTTAGTTTTCCTGTATGATTTTGCATGGATTGACCCATACATAAAAATCAGTAGAAAGGGTGTTAGAAGCATTTTTTGTGCTGTGCATTGCAAATGATTTTGTTGTTGCATTTCAGCTTAATCTTAAATTGCATTTTAAGTCCTAGCAATTTGAAGCTGGGGCAGATCATTTTTTCCTTCTTTTTCCAAAGATTTTTTTTTTTTTTTTTTTTTTTGAGTCCCTTATAAATGGCTTATGCCTAAATAGGGGAAGACCGCCTATATTGGACCACTGCTTAAATCGGACCTCGGCTTAAAATCTAGTACAGAGATCTATGCTACACTTTAACGGTAGAAATATAAAGTTTTAGGAATAAAATCATTGTGTATGAAGTTTCACCAGTCTTCGAACTGCGTAGCGTGATTTACGGCATGATTTGTGTTGAAAACGTGAAAAATCTTATTTTGCGTACTTGTACCTAGTAAGATACAACTAAAACTTGTAAGCTGAGGTCAACTGCTGCTATAGTATGATGATCTGTGTTTAATAAGGATTACATCTATGTATTTACATGCTCGATTGTGATAATTTTTGACACAGAAATAAGATGAAGAATAAAAAATGGCATGTTTTCCTTTATTGGACCGAAAAAATTTTCCTATATTGGACCGGTGGTCCAATTTAAGAATATGATTTTACACAAGTCTTTTTATTAATCGTAACGTAAAATAAGTGACTCGTCTTATTTAATAGCTTAGTTAAAATTATTTTAAGCATACTTTAACACCTGTTCACGATATTCATTTAAACTTTTTTTATCAAGCACATTTTTATCAAGCAGAAGCTACAACTTCTAAAAATGTATGTTTTTTTCCCTCTTCATCCATTAAGCTGCAGTTTCAGGTTGTTAAACATATTAAATTAAATAAAATTTATGCTGGTTTACCGAGAGAAAAATATGAACTTCTCGATAGTTTCGATAAGACTTTAAAAAGTAACAATTTATATGCTACTAAAATGTTCAATGTAGATGAAGCAGGTCTTTTCACTGTTCAAAAGCCCAAAGTATATTGATGTATAGAGCTAAACACCAGGTTGGAGCAATATTGAGTGGTGAACGTGGTAGAAACACACTAGTCATTTCCCACATGGGAGCAACATAATTGCAAGCTCTCCATGCTTATTTTCAAAAGATTACGTTCTATGTATGAACTTATCGTAAAAGCATCCCCTGGTGAGCAATATGCTTGTTCAAAAAAAAAGGTTGGATCACAAACGATAATTCATACAATGGATGCAACATTTCATCAAATATGTTAAGCCAAGCAATGTAAAAAGAATGTCCTTCTACTAATGGATAGGCACAGCACTTACATAAATAACATTGATACAATAAACTTGGCTAACGAAAACGATATAATAATGCTTTCTCGTTAAGCACATCATGCACGTAGATGTGATCTTTATTCCGTTTCTGTCTATATATTTGTAATCAAGCATGTGATACATGTATGCGAAAACATCCAATGAGATCCATTATCTAATATCGCATAGGAGAACTGTTTGGTACCTCTTATGGGCAAACCGCAATGAAGACCACGGCAAATGCTGTGAGTTGATTTCAAAGAACATGAGTTTGGCCCGTTAATTTACATGTGTTTAATGATTTTGACTTGGCTGCAATAGAATTAGAGGCAAGCAGTTCAGATAAAACTACTCAAAGTGAGCAGGTTACATATTAGGTGTAAGTTGTACACCATGTAACAAGAACTACTACGATTTAAATTAGTACAAATTCTGCAGAATCGGCGGATAGTTCTCATCAAAACATGATTGTCAACTCCAACTATGATTTTGTAAAGCCGGCTCACATATCACCTTTGCCTAAAACAATAGAAGGAAAGAAAAGGTAGGCTGTCTCAGCAATTATTCTAACGATGTATAAAAGAGGCATAGATCAGAAAATGTCACACAAGAAGAAGCAAGAAACTACACAAAACGATTGTTATTGCAATATTTGTCATAGAAATGAAGTGCAAAACATGATTAAGTGTATGAAATGCCATCGGCGAGTTTATCAACTCTGCCTAAGTGAGGCCGAAGCAAAAGAAATTCTATTGCAAATTCTGGAAAAAAGCTGTATAGTTCAAATATAAATTATTCTATGATTTCCTGGTACGGTCCAATTTAGGAAGCGCATGTTTCAATTTAAGCGCATATATTCCTAAATTGGACTTTTGCAACTTTTTATAAGACAATTTTTTAAAAAATAATTTTCGTTTTTTCTGAAAATATAAGCTGCTAGGGCGGTTCCTGATTAAATTGAGCACACGATGCCCTATTTAGCATTTCTGTTTCGCTTCACATTGAGCGACACAGGTCTCCTGTTCTTAGGGGGTTCAATATAGGCGGTCTTCCCCTAAGTAATACTTGGGCAATTCCATGCAAGTGTGGAAAAGCGTTGAAAAAATTAAACTCGAGTAATGTGACTGTTCTGCATATTTTTTGGTTTAAAAATGTTAGAAGTTTCTTATTTATAACAATTTTTTGTTAGGAATGTAGTTTTTTAGTTTCGGCAATACTTTGAAGTTGGTATTAGCGTACTTTATTTTCAGTGAAGCAAATGGTCAAACTTTCAACATTGATAAGTTTCATTTTTTTCCATTAGATAAATGTGACAAAGGAAGATTGTTGTTTATTACACTTTAAATTAATAATGTGAATTGATGAAATAAGTGTTTTCAATTTAATTAAGTGATTTATGTTAAATTCAAAAAGGCACTGTTCTATGTAACGTAAGTTACCAAAAACATGTTCAAGTTTTTACAGCAAATAAAGAAAGGGCAATACAACGTTAACTATGTTATATTTTCTATCTTATAGATGTGTACTAAGCAAATAACGGTACTTTTCTTTTGAATATTGTTTATTTAATTTTTTGTGCTACAATCAAAACGTGTAATGTAAGTTACCCACATATGCAGATAACGTAAGTTACCTTAGTAGAAGTTCAATACTTGTGTTTCGAAATAAAGTAAATTGTAAATAAAACCTATGTGGTTAATAGAAGTAATTTATTCAATAATTATTTTAATTGTACTACTGTATTTACCTAATTTAGATTACTCATATTTCTTAAAATGTCTGTTTTTTAATAAGATTACAACACACCTTTATTATAAATTACATGCTTCTTTTTGGCTATTAAGATATTAATTCTCTTTAAACAATATCACTGCATTCAGAATATTTAGCAGGTAATGTACTATGAATTATTCAAAAATGACTTCTGTTATCATTTAAAGTTATCAAATATGTTTTGGAAAAAACAAATATAAAAATAGTTTATCTCTTTCAATTGAAATATATTTTGTTTTGCATTAAAATGCCACTGAACTCTGCAGAAAAGATGCGCTGTAGAAGGGGTATGAGAAATTCATGTGGATATTACAGATTCATAAATAAAAGTCACTCTTGATAGTATTGAAATATGTTAGAAAAAGCAAAATGTATCAAAAAATTTTCTGAAGATCCGCACATTCACAATGACCATTTAAGAACCAGAAATGAACAAAATGTAGGGTTTCGTTTAGTTAGTATTTTAAGGAACAAGAAGAAAAACCAGAGATAAAAGCTGGTTGACTGGTGTGTGGTGAAGTACGAAAATACATTGTATCCTTGAGTTGTGAAGATTATTGAAGAAAACGAGTTTAAAGTAAAAGTAATGGCTGCTGTTGGAACCAGTCAGAAATGGCCAGAAACGACAGAGGAACTTTATTATAAGAGAAAACATGATTCGAAAATAGAATTACCTGAACTTGTTAATACCAGCGGCCATTATGCATTTAAAAATCTTATGTTTTGTAATATTTTTGATTGATCATTGAGTTAGGCATTAAATTTCTGTAAATTTAACTCATAATTGTTAATTTTCAGTATTTTGATCTAAACTAAGCTGTAATTTTCATTCATTAGTTTTTGTAATACATATATGCTTGTAAGTGAATTTTGTAACGTAAGTTACTGTAACGTAAGTTACCCAGTTAAAAATTCTCATAAAATTCAATTTTTAAAATAAAATTTTAAATTTATGGAAATTAATTCCTAAATATTATAAGAAACTGATAAATTATACTTCAAACAAGAAAACAGCTGTAATAGAGCAGAAATTTGCCTTAGAACCAATTTTCATATTATGCCGTTCCCTTTTTGTGTAACGTAAGTTACTGCCTTATTTTTGACTGCTAAATTTTGTAAAATTTAAGGGCATCGAATATTTTTGCATTTTAATTTTGCTTTTGACTGGCATTTTCACTGAATGCTTTTGTACAAGGTTTTTATAACAATATTTTCCTGTACTAAGGAGCTAACTGCATAAGAGTTGGTCAAAATGTAACGTAAGTTACCGTGGAATTGCTCACTTGGTTACACACAATTAGATGGAGAACAAATAAAGAAAATACAATTAATTGGCGATAAATATTAAAATTAATAACCAAAATTCTGAAGTATCGTGACTGATTTGTACCATTTTTTCTGAAACGACCGATTTATTATTATTATTATTATTAAAAATTATTCTAAACGTGTTCACTTTAAAAAATAAATTAATAAACATATCTAAAAAAAAACTTAAAGTTTTAGCTTAAATTCAAAAAAAAAAAAAACTTTCTACAGATGCAAATTAACATCTTAAATCCTACAGTCGAGTCTCAATGGCTCATAGTCCCAAGGGACCGGCTAAAAGCTTAGAGTTATTGATAGTTCGAGTTACAAGCAGTTCTTACCGTCTTTTCAAGAATTTGGGACCAAATGAAAACTTTAAAGTAAAGGTATATTTGAGTTTATAAAGCTTCGAGTTATTGAGACTCGATTGAATGTTATTGAGGGTCATGCTCAACATGTTTTCGAGGAGTTGTGGAGCGGCGTGACAGATGTGAACAGATTCTAATAGCAGAGAAATATCTTTTCTGAAAGGAAGGGATTACAAAAAGAAAGAACGAAACAAAGTGCAAGATCCAAAATTTCTTTACAAGCATTCAAACTCTCTTTCAACAAAAAAAAAAAAAAAAAGCATGGCTAAGTTGCGACGATTCATGGGAACAGATGCTTACATTATCTAGAAGAACACTTTCGCCTATGTTAGATAGGTTATTTATTGTATGTTATTTTTAATTATAATAAAGCAGTAATAGTGGCCAAGGGGGCCCATCCATCCCCCCCAAGCTCAATGGCGCAAGTTCTCCCCCAAAAACTTTCACAACCCTCTTGTGCTTTTTATTTTTACCCCTCTTTTTTATTTTATTTCTTTTTTTAAATATTATTTTTTTAATAGTATTTCTTTTTTTTTAGGAATATTATTATTTTTTAAAATATTATTTATTTTTAAAAATATTATTTATTTTTAAAAATATTATTATTATTTTTAAATTACACTTATTATTCTTTTATTTATTTTATTTTTTATTTAAGGTAGTAGTCTGGTAACTTATGCCTATTTTCACGGCTTTTTTGGAGGGTGGTTTTTTACAGGAAAATAAAAATGAATCTTCTTGAATATTAAGAGTGTTTTTATTTACATATTGAAGATATAAAAAATTATTTATTTGAAAAAATTTAATAGTTTTTTACTATTATTATTGCCCCTCGAAGATGGAACCTCAAAAAAAAATGCGCGTGGGTGCCCGGGGTGATTTTGGCTCTTGATGTTATCTGAAATCAAATATTCTTGATTATTCTTAATCTACAGATATGTCATTCTGGTAGGAACTACTGAAGTTAAATTTCAAGGGTAAATAATAAAATGGCGGACTTTGAAAAAAAAAGTCCTTTTATTTTAGCAAAGAAAGGGTTGTAAAATAAAAAGTTAGGAGTGAAAAAATTCTCGTTAGTTCCGACGAGAACTATGAGTGTGTAGAACACTCATTGTGCCTGTTAAAATTTGAAAGCAATCGGTTCAGTAGAAAAAAAAGGTAGGACCCGGGCCGACCAGAAAAACAATGTTTTGAGAAAAACGCGTTTAAAGTTTAACAACAAACTCCGAGGCGCTCTAGGAAACTCATTATAACTCCCGAAATATTTCGAATTTCTGTCTGAAATTTTTACAGTATATTCTTAAGACATTGTACTTTCAAATTAAGCAAAAAAAAAATCGATTTTTTGAATCCAAGTTACCAGACTACTATTTTAAAAGTTAGACTCTGAGGCGCTCTAGGACACTCGTTCTAACTCCCGAAATATTTCGAATTTCTGTCCGAAATTTTCACAGTATATTCTACCTTAAAGTACTAATTATGCGTAGAATAGGATTACCTTTTTTACTCTTCCAGACATTCCAAGCGCACAAACACACACAAAATAAATAAATAAATAAATAAACAAAAAATAATAATCAAGAAATGAAAAAAATAATTTAAATAAATAAATTAATTAATGAACAATTTTTGTTTAATAAAATCAGTAAATAATTTAACTTTAAAAAAAATCCTCCCCAAAAATTTTGATGGCGAAACTTAAGCCATAGTCCCCCCCTCCCCCCGTGGGCACCCCTGATCGAAGCAAAGTAAAAAAACCTAATTACAACATCATTGGGTGTTAATAGATCGCAATTTTTGTTAGAAGTACAAAAACTAAAAATAAAAGAATTCAATAAATAAAATAATTTGAGAATTTATATTAAAAGCTACTGCGATTAATTTTTATGAGCTAACGATATGATCGTAAGTTTTTTTTTTACCTTTTGCGCACATTTATCCTTGAAGGTTTGTAGCTTTTTCTTTCTAAACATTTCAAATAAAATATTTTTGAAAAGCTGAAGACAATCATACTTTATCTGGAAATTGTGAAAAATCAAATGTGTAGAATGCTTCCATGTCTAGTACAAAGTCGGAGGAATAACATATAAATTTTGTTTTAGAAGCTAAAATTGATAAAAAGGAAAGATGAAAAGTAATTACATCATCTAAAAGGTTTATCAACAGGGACGTCATTTCGAAATTTTCCAGGGGGGGGGGGGGGCAAGGGTGCATACACAATGTAAAATTTACCAAAAAGGGGCAAAAACCACGCCCACTTATATGCCAATACATTGATTTCCCAAAGTCGGGGGGGGGCAATTGACCCCCCCTGCCCTCCCTAAATTAAGTGCCTGTTTATCAAACAATGAAATTTTTAACTGGGATTTTTGTAAAAAAGAAAATATTCAATTAGGTCCTTACATCATACCGGATAACCCTCACATCAATTCCGGATATCTCCCACATCAATACCGGATACTTTGCCGGATATCCTGCAAAAATCTTCCGGATATCCGTACCCGGGGCGGTCAGCCGGATCGGATATTCGGAAGTACCGGATACTTAAAATATCAGCCGTATACCGGATAGTCACCGGATATCCGGTCCATCCCTATATTATATTAAAAATAATTTGAGCTAGAATATACTTTTTTCACAAAATCTGGCTCATTGTAAGAGAGAGAAAGATACAGAGTGGAGAAAGAGAAAAGACGACCTCTTTTTCTTAGGCAATGCGGTGAAAAGTAATTTTTTTCTATAAAATATGGATTTTAGCACAAAATTAATTTTTATCTTCCCGAATAAAAAAAAAATCACTTTTTAAGTGTTTTTTTCGAGCATTTGTCAGTTATAATCATATTAAAGAGAAATTAAATGTTAAAAGCAGACTAATAACTAAAAAAATCATAATGCATAATAAAGAAAAATATTATTCATGTTTAAAAACTTTTAAATCACCTACTTTGTGTAGTACTTAAGTACATTGTTAAGCACATATTTCTACTTAAAAGGTATGACAAACTTAAGAATACTTATGCTTTTACTTATGATCGCCTTCAATATTTTTTTTTTCAAAACTTACTTTTGAATCTTTTCAACTTTTGTCATTGTAATAAAACTTTTTCTTGATTGAGCAAAGATATTTGTTTTAACTATTTTTTTTTTTTTTTTTTTTGAAGACGATGCCCGGATAGTGGAAGCAATTTCTGGAGACACAAAGATTAGAAGCTTACATGATGCTCAGATATATATTGTTGAATTGAAACGTTTTTACACAACAAGAAATGAGGAAATGGGAGTAAAATTAACTCGAGCTCAAAATTTATCATGAAGAATGATGAGCATACACTACTCCAAACCATCTTTAATGTTGGATTTAAACTTCACATCAATCGCACAAAGGTATTTATTTTCTTAACATAGGTATGTTTATGTACTTTCTTAGCATATTTTAAATTATTTTATTACTTTTGAACTTGGAACTAAAGCTTATTCCATTTCATTATTTTTCTTTAATTACAAAGATATAGCTCTTGATCAGGGAATAAGCTTTCTTTTAACATGTGTAGTTAACTGTTCTGTAATAATTACATTATTTAGAAACTAATTTTGTATTAACTTTTCTTGTCCGTCCCTTAAGCGGATACCCCTTTAAACCGGACAATATTTAGGTCCCCGTAGGTGTCCGTATTGGAGAGGTTTTACTGTACTAACTTTAAAAAAATCTAATTTAAAAGTGTCTCTTGACAAAAAAAAAATGGAATTGTTAAGTTGAGTAAGAGAAGTCAAAGAGATAAAAATGATAAAATCAGAAAAAATGTCAAGGAACAAAACCAATACAGTGTGAAGGAGAAAGGTTACACTAAGAAAAATACAGAATGAATTAAATTTAAAATTTTCAACGAAATTTCTGGGATTAAAAAAAAAATCTGTCGAGGAAGATGAAATAAAATTCTGCTTATCGAATATTTTGGTTCAACAAAATTTGGCTCATCAAAAATAAATAACATTAATTCTCCATTCAGTTAGACAGGAATAAATATTAACTTCGGCTCATCGAAGCTCGACTTACCGAAGTTTCACTGTAACACAAATAAATATAAACATTAAAGATATGAACGAATTAATATCATTAAATCTGAAATACAGCAGAAGTGGAGGGAGTTCCCAAAAGATCTTGTGCAAGCAACCACTATTGTGGAGTTTTTCAACAAATAATGAAATAAAAAAAGGTGCTAAAAGAGATTTTTCAATAAAGTTGACAGTTGCCTTTCAATAATTTTCATACCTTTCTATAATTCCAACATGAAAACTTAATTATTATACTAATTTGTTGTTTACTTAGCTTATTTCAAAAACTTTTTACCAATAACATTAATTACTTCCTTTACATAACTATTAATTTATTATTATTACGCATTAAGAGAAATGTTGTCAACTTGGACAGAAAAAGAGAATTTCTCCGCTTAATCAAATAATATTTCTTGGAACTGACAGCATTTGTTTAAGCGGGACTGACAGTATAGATTATATATATGGGTGAATATCAGGAAAAGTGCCAATTTGAAAATGGATTTTTTCAATTTTTAAAGATACTCAGAAAATAAAATTAATAGGGTATTTGAAACACATTAGAAACATTTTTTTTTAATTAGGGGCACGGTCAAGGTGAACATTTACCCCTATTTTAGGGGAGGTTGTCTTTGAGCGTTACCGACATGATGAGAAGGCTACCGATCTGACAAATATTACAGATTTTACACTTAGTGTACGAAAGTAAACACATTCACTTACCTTTTATGTTTAAAAAGAAAATAATTACTTAGAATATAATAATACTTACACAGCCTGAATGCTTTTTTGTTTCATAAATAAAATTAAAGACTAATTAAAAGTTAGTTAAAATTTAAATTAGTGCGACAAAGTTTTTTTTCAAACAGATGAATAGGTTAATAGTTAAAAAATCAAAATAAAATTCTTAACACAATCTTTAAAAAACGAAATTAATTCAAGACAGAGTTTTGCGGGGTTGGGGGGGGGGGATTTGCACTAAACTGTTCGTAAGTTTTCCATTTCAAGCAAAATTATATTTTTGGTTGCAGTAGTTACGAACGAAGGTCTGAATATTGATGTGAAAGAAAAGAGGG
>JAXGGA010011018.1:32500-35000 GCA_038373865.1 Uloborus plumipes
CCCCCCCCACCCCCCCCCCCCCCCCCCCCCCCCCCCCCCCCCCCCCCCCCCCCCCCCCCCCCCCCCCCCCCCCCCACCCCCCCCCCCCCCCCCCCCCCCCCCCCCCCCCCCCCCCCCCCCCCCCCCCCCCCCCCCCCCCACCCCCCCCCCCCCCCCCCCCCCCCCCCCCCCCCCCCCCCCCCCCCCCCCCCCCCCCCCCCCCCCCCCCCCCCCCCCCCCCCCCCCCCCCCCACCCCCCCCCCCCCCCCCCCCCCCCCCCCCCCCCCCCCCCCCCCCCCCCCCCCCCCCCCCCCCCCCCCCCCCCCCCCCCCCCCCCCCCCCCCCCCCCCCCCCCCCCCCCCCCCCCCCCCCCCCCCCCCCCCCCCCCCCCCCCCCCACCCCCCCCCCCCCCCCCCCCCCCCACCCCCCCCCCCCCCCCCCCCCCCCCCCCCCCCCCCCCCCCCCCCCCCCCCCCCCCCCCCCCCCCCCCCCCCCCCCCCCCCCCCCCCCCCCCCCCCCCCCCCCCCCCCCCCCCCACCCCCCCCCCCCCCCCCCCCCCCCCCCCCCCCCCCCCCCCCCCCCCCCCCCCCACCCCCCCCCCCCCCCCCCCCCCCCACCCCCCCCCCCCCCCCCCCCCCCCCCCCCCCCCCCCCCCCCACCCCCCCCCCCCCCCCCCCCCCCCCCCCCCCCCCCCCCCCCCCCCCCCCCCCCCCCCCCCCCCACCCCCCCCCCCCCCCCCCCCCCCCCCCCCCCCCCCCCCCCCCCCCCCCCCCCCCCCCCCCCCCCCCCCCCCCCCCCCCCCCCCACCCCCCCCCCCCCCCCCCCCCCCCCCCCCCCCACCCCCCCCCCCCCCCCCCCCCCCCCCCCCCACCCCCCCCCCCCCCCCCCCCCCCCCCCCCACCCCCCCCCCCCCCCCCCCCCCCCCCCCCCCCCCCCCCCCCCCCCCCCCACCCCCCCCCCCCCCCCCCCCCCCCCCCCCCCCCCCCCCCCCCCCCCCCCCCCCCCCCCCCCCCCCCCCACCCCCCCCCCCCCCCCCCCCCCCCCCCCCCCCCCCCCCCCCCCCCCCCCCCCCCCCCCCCCCCCCCCCCCCCCCCCCCCCCCCCCCCCCCCCCCCCCCCCCCCCCCCCACCCCCCCCCCCCCCCCCCCCCCCCCCCCCCCCCCCCACCCCCCCCCCCCCCCCCCCCCCCCCCCCCCCCCCCCCCCCCCCCCCCCCCCCACCCCCCCCCCCCCCCCCCCCCCCCCCCCCCCCCCCCCCCCCCCCCCCCCCCCCCCCCCCCCCCCCCCCCCCCCCCCCCCCCCCCCCCCCCCCCCCCCCCCCCCCCCCCCCCCCCCCCCCCCCCCCCCCCCCCCCCCCACCCCCCCCCCCCCCCCCCCCCCCCCCCCCCCCACCCCCCCCCCCCCCCCCCCCCCCCCCCCCCCCCCCACCCCCCCCCCCCCCCCCCCCCCCCCCCCCCCCCCCCCCCCCCCCCCCCCCCCCCCCCCCCCCCCCCCCACCCCCCCCCCCCCCCCCCCCCCCCCCCCCCCCCCCCCCCCCCCCCCCCCCCCCCCCCACCCCCCCCCCCCCCCCCCCCCCCCCCCCCCCCCCCCCCCCCCCCCCCCCCCCCCCCCCCCCCCCCCCCCCCCCCCCCCCCCCCCCCCCCCCCCACCCCCCCCCCCCCCCCCCCCCCCCCCCCCCCCCCCCCCCCCCCCCCCCCCCCCCCCCCCCCCCCCCCCCCCCCCCCCCCCCCCCACCCCCCCCCCCCCCCCCCCCCCCCCCCCCCCCCCCCCCCCCCCCCCCCCCCCCCCCCCCCCCCCCCCCCCCCCCCCCCCCCCCCCCCACCCCCCCCCCCCCCCCCCCCCCCCCCCCCCCCCCCCCCCCCCCCCCCCCCCCCCCCCCACCCCCCCCCACCCCCCCCCCCCCCCCCCCCCCCCCCCCCCCCCCCCCCCCCCCCCCCCCCCCCCCCCCCCCCCCCCCCCCCCCCCCCCCCCCCCCCCCCCCCCCCCCCCCCCCCCCCCCCCCCCCCACCCCCCCCCCCCCCCCCCCCCCCCCCCCCCCCCCCCCCCCCCCCCCCCCCCCCCCCACCCCCCCCCCCCCCCCCCCCCCCCCCCCCCCCCCCCCCCCCCCCCCCCCCCCCCCCCCCCCCCCCCACCCCCCCCCCCCCCCCCCCCCCCCCCCCCCCCCCCCCCCCCCCCCCACCCCCCCCCCCCCCCCCCCCCCCCCCCCCCCCCCCCCCCCCCCCCCCCCCCCCCCCCCCCCCCCCCCCCCCCCCCCCCCCCCCCCACCCCCCCCCCCCCCCCCCCCCCCCCCCCCCCCCCCCCCCCCCCCCCCCCCCCCCCCCCCCCCCCCCCCCCCCCCCCCCCCCCCCCCCCCCCCCCCCCCCCCCCCCCCCCCCCCCCCCCCCCCCCCCCCCCCCCCCACCCCCCCCCCCCCCCCCCCCCCCCCCCCCCCCCCCCCCCCCCCCCCCCACCCCCCCCCCCCCCCCCCCCCCCCCCCCCCCCCCCCCCCCCCCCCCCCCCCCCCCCCCCCCCCCCCCCCCCCCC
>JAXGGA010011018.1:37500-40000 GCA_038373865.1 Uloborus plumipes
CCCCCCCCCCCCCCCCCCCCCCCCCCCCCCCCCCCCCCCCCCCCCCCCCCCCCCCCCCCCCCCCCCCCCCCCCCCCCCCACCCCCCCCCCCCCCCCCCCCCCCCCCCCCCCCCCCCCCCACCCCCCCCCCCCCCCCCCCCCCCCCCCCCCCCCCCCCCACCCCCCCCCCCCCCCCCCCCCCCCCCCCCCCCCCCCCCCCCCCCCCCCCCCCCCCCCCCCCCCACCCCCCCCCCCCCCCCCCCCCCCCCCCCCCCCCCCCCCCCCCCCCCCCCCCCCCCCCACCCCCCCCCCCCCCCCCCCCCCCCCCCCCCCCCCCCCCCCCCCCCCCCCCCCACCCCCCCCCCCCCCCCCCCCCCCCCCCCCCCCCCCCCCCCCCCACCCCCCCCCCCCCCCCCCCCCCCCCCCCCCCCCCCCCCCCCCCCCCCCCCCCCCCCCCCCCCCCCCCCCCCACCCCCCCCCCCCCCCCCCCCACCCCCCCCCCCCCCCCCCCCCCCCCCCCCCCCCCCCCCCCCCCCCCCCCCCCCCCCCCCCCCCCCCCCCCCCCCCCCCCCCCCCCCCCCCCACCCCCCCCCCCCCCCCCCCCCCCCCCCCCCCCCCCCCCCCCCCCCCCCCCCCCCCCCCCCCCCCCCACCCCCCCCCCCCCCCCCCCCCCCCCCCCCCCCCCCCCCCCCCCCCCCCCCCCCCCCCCCCCCCCCCCCCCCCACCCCCCCCCCCCCCCCCCCCCCCCCCCCCCCCCCCCCCCCCCCCCCCCCCCCCCCCCCCCCCCCCCCCCCCCCCACCCCCCCCCCCCCCCCCCCCCCCCCCCCCCCCCCCCCCCCCCCCCCCCCCCCCCCCCCCCCCCCCCCCCCCCCCCCCCCCCCCCCCCCCCCCCCCCCCCCCCCCCCCCCCCCCACCCCCCCCCCCCCCCCCCCCCCCCCACCCCCCCCCCCCCCCCCCCCCCCCCCCCCCCCCCCCCCCCCCCCCCCCCCCCCCCCCCCCCCCCCCCCCCCCCCCCCCCCCCCCACCCCCCCCCCCCCCCCCCCCCCCCCCCCCCCCCCCCCCCCCCCCCCCCCCCCCCCCCCCCCCCCCCCCCCCCCCCCCCCCCCCCCCCCCCCCCCCCCCCCCCCCCCCCCCCCCCCCCCCCCCCCCCCCCCCCCCCCCCCCCCCCCCCCCCCCCCCCCCCCCCCCCCCCCCCCCCCCCCCCCCCCCCCCCCCCCCCCCCCCCACCCCCCCCCCCCCCCCCCCCCCCCCCCCCCCCCCCCCCCCCCCCCCCCCCCCCCCCCCCCCCCCCCCCACCCCCCCCCCCCCCCCCCCCCCCCCCCCCCCCACCCCCCCCCCCCCCCCCCCCCCCCCCCCCCCCCCCCCCCCCCCCCCCCCCCCCCCCCCCCCCCCCCCCCCCCCCCCCCCCCCCCCCCCCCCCCCCCCCCCCCCCCCCCCCCCCCCCCCCCCCCCCCCCCCACCCCCCCCCCCCCCCACCCCCCCCCCCCCCCCCCCCCCCCCCCCCCCCCCACCCCCCCCCCCCCCCCCCCCCCCCCCCCCCCCCCCCCCCCCCCCCCCCCCCCCCCCCACCCCCCCCCCCCCCCCCCCCCCCCCCCCCCCCCCCCCACCCCCCCCCCCCCCCCCCCCCCCCCCCCCCCCCCCCCCCCCCCCCCCCCCCCCCCCCCCCCCCCCCCCCCCACCCCCCCCCCCCCCCCCCCCCCCCCCCCCCCCCCCCCCCCCCCCCCCCCCCCCCCCCCCCACCCCCCCCCCACCCCCCCCCCCCCCCCCCCCCCCCCCCCCCCCCCCCCCCCCCCACCCCCCCCCCCCCCCCCCCCCCCCCCCCCCCCCCCCCCCCCCCCCCCCCCCCCCCCCCCCCCCCCCACCCCCCCCCCCCCCCCCCCCCCCCCCCCCCCCCCCCCCCCCCCCCCCCCCCCCCCCCCCCCCACCCCCCCCCCCCCCCCCCCCCCCCCCCCCCCCCCCCCCCCCCCCCCCCCCCCCCCCCCCCCCCCCCACCCCCCCCCCCCCCCCCCCCCCCCCCCCCCCCCCCCCCCCCCCCCCCCCCCCCCACCCCCCCCCCCCCCCCCCCCCCCCACCCCCCCCCCCCCCCCCCCCCCCCCCCCCCCCCCCCCCCCCCCCCCCCCCCCCCCCCCCCCCCCCCCCCACCCCCCCCCCCCCCCCCCCCCCCCCCACCCCCCCCCCCCCCCCCCCCCCCCCCCCCCCCCCCCCCCCCCCCCCCCCCCCCCCCCCCCCCCCCCCCCCCCCCCCCCCACCCCCCCCCCCCCCCCCCCCCCCCCCCCCCCCCCCCCCCCCCCCCCCCCCCCCCACCCCCCCCCCCCCCCCCCCCCCCCCCCCCCCCCCCCCCCCCCCCCCCCCCCCCCCCCCCCCCCCCCCCCCCCCCCCCCCCCCCCCCCCCCCCCCCCCCCCCCCCCCCCCCCCCCACCCCCCCCCCCCCCCCCCCCCCCCCCCCCCCCCCCCCCCCCCCCCCCCCCCCCCCCCCCCCCCCCCCCCCCACCCCCCCCCCCCCCCCCCCCCCCCCCCCCCC
>JAXGGA010011019.1:0-44265 GCA_038373865.1 Uloborus plumipes
ATTCCCTATCACAATATCGTTAAAAATTCAGTGGTATTTACAGATATTTGGTTTGAAACTTCGTCCAAATTATTTCTTGTCACCCTGTACAAGATGAATTGTCATCCCATTATGTCTGGTTGTCTGGTTGCTATAAGACTTAAATAACAAAAGTATCTATTATGTAATTTTAAAATGTCATAACTAGGGATGCACCGATTAATCGGCCACTTTGCCGATTATTAATAATCGGCAAAATTGGACCGATTAATCGGCTGAAAAAATATTTTTAAAATATTATTTTTTAAAATATACCTTCAGTATGAAATTATGATGAATAATTTTATTAACAGTAATAATAATCCTCACAGTTGATGTGAAGTTTAAATTATTCTCCTATTTTGAATAAATATAGTATACACATAGACAATGTTGCAAAATTTTTCATGAGGCGACAGTTTTCTCCTTAGCACAGAGCTTTTTGATAATCCCTAATTTTCATAAAGAATAAAAGTCTTGAATTAAAATGCTACTAATTATACTAAACATTTTGAATTAAAGTACTCCTAAATTGGAGTGCTTATTACAGATTCCCCCTCCTTTTTTTTTTTTTTGAATTTTTATGTCCAATTAAGATAATTAACAACGTGTTAATGTAATATTATTGACAATGATATGAAAATTGGTTCTAAAAAATTTGATAAAATATTGAAATTATTTTGTGAAAATTAGGAAAATAGAAAAAAAAATCTATTCTCAAAAATGAGTACTTATTATTTCTAAACTCGGAACCGTATAAGAGAGAAAAAATAATGATGGTAAAATTGGTAGTATTAAAACAATCACTCTCATCATTAATCGGCCCAGCCGATTAATCGGCCGATTATTAACAACCGATTAATCGGTAATCGGTCATTTTGCTTATCGGTGCATCCCTAGTCATAACAGTGTAAATGCGGCGTTTAGCCTGGAGAAGCGTTGGAATTTATTTACTTTGTTTTTAAATAGTAGTTTTTTTTTAAATACATTTAGCTACAGATTTGACGCCTCCCTCCCCAACCCCTTGTGGTGCCTATATTTTAATCTGACCCTGTGTGTAAGTGTATGTTTTAAACAATCACAAATTGCACAGCAAAGTATATATGATAAAAAATTCTATTTATTATGTACAGTAGTGAAATAATAAATTACAAATAAATTAAATTTACATTCATACTCAGGAACTAGATCACAGATTTTGACTGTGTGGTCAGTAACAGACCGAGTGCTGGTGGCGCTATCAAACTTTCGTCCAGCGTGGTCAGTTCGCTCTACACCATGGAGCAAGAACGCCAGAAACTATCGTCGAAGATTATTGCAGGTTGAATTCTGGCTCAAAACATTTCAGCTATACACTCCAGAATTGCCCCAAACGTAAATGAGATACAGACTCTGAACGGCTTTTGTGGAAATAACAATAAATACCACATTCAGTTGCTCTCACTTTTCAGTGACTCTATATATCTGAATGATTTTTTTTTTTCCAAACATTGTCAGTAAAGTTGAGACACCAAATAGCGATGATTATACAGATAATTGATATGTTTGGTCTTGTAACAGAAGTGGAAGAGGAACAAGGACTACAACGTGTCGTTTAGCAAAGTGGCCGATCTTTTGTATCTACTGGCAGTAATTGGCTGAGAAATGAACAGCACCGTTTGGAGGAAGATGCTTTGAGCCGTTTATTTTCAGTTATTGGCTGTAACTGCTATTACATCCAGCAGCAGTGCCTAGGCGGCCGACTCGTGGCAACAGGTTGGCAGCAATTGCATAGACATCGAGCAACAGTGGTTGGAACAGATTCTTTGGAATAGACTGACGACGATCTCCTGAATCTCTCATTTTTCATGAATTAAGAGACTCGATGAGACGTCTCAAGACACGTTATCTAAACCACGTTACTCCACTCGAGAACACGATACCCTGTTGAGGATCGGTGGCAACAAACTTATCTACTCGAGATATGTCGATGAAAGCACAAGGAATCTATATACACGACATTTGGAGGTCGAGTTCACCTTTTGGTCGAAATAGATGGTGGTTCTATCGTCCTGTCGGGAGCACAGTCGTGCTCAGAGTCTAGCACCTTGCTGTGACGGATGCTACATGTACAGTCAGTGTTTAGTAGTTTGGTCGACTTAGTCCTGTGGAGGGACGCTTCGTCCAGAGGCGCGCCTCCATTGCTGACCTTTGGAGCCTTATGGCTCAAGGTGTTGACGATCTGTCTATCTAGACACTTATTGTTCATGACACTGTTCTGTTCATTTTGGCGACAAGCTTCGGCATCTGATGCTTGTCGTGCCAACTTTCGCTGACGCTGGCGGCGTATACACCAGATAGCAGGTATGAGGAGCAGTAAGAGGCACATGGCGAGCGAAGCACAGACTATCACCACAGCCTGCTCGGAAGCTGAAGGAGCAACTGCTTCAGGAGAGACCTCTTCTTCGGAGATTTGGTGGGCAATTTCTGACACAGATGTGGGACGAGGATCAGCAGGCAGAAGATTGTTATCATCCAGCAAGAAGACTTCCTCGTGACCTTCTAGTGGCCATCCATTGGACGTCTTGTGTTGACAAAGGACGCCGGCAAATCCCTCTGGACAGTGGCAGACAAACTCATTGACTCTGTCTTCGCACGTGGCACCGTGCAAACAGGGCTGAGATCTGCATTCATCCACATTAACGGAACAGTCTTTGCCAGAAAATCCCAGTGCGCAGTCACAACGGTAGTCATTAACCAAATCATGGCAGGTTCCTCCGTTCGCACAAGGCTTGGCCAGGCAATCATCCACTTGCATGTCACAGGTCGGTCCAACCCATCCAGGCACACAGGCGCATCGGAAAGTATTGGCGCCATCTACACAAGTTCCGCCGTTTGCACAGGGGTTGTGGCCGGCGCAGTCGTCATCGTCACGTTCACAACGTGGTCCTGAGAAACCAGCAGGACACATGCAGGTGAACGAGGCTTCCCTACCAGGGTTATGGCAACTACCACCTGCAGAAAAGAAAATTGAATACATATCGAGGTAATTCATCAGATAAGCAGTAATTGATTTTAATTATATGCAAAACTTTTCATAAAATTATCTCGTTTTTATTACAAGGGTTGTTTAAAATCAATTTTGTTTTCTGGGACGTAATTTCAAAATAGATTTCCGCTTTAGAAGAGTAAATATCCAATGCAGCTTGATAAATATGTTGCACTATCTAATTAGTTACGAAAAAGAGGAGGAATTCAGCTAGGTGACGAAGGGCTTAAAGTGAAAGAAATAAATAACTCCTTATAACCAGTTTTTCATTACAGCTTTAAGCCTTACTTTTAAACATCAACGGCACCACGACTGAATAATTTTTGAATATTTTCTATGAAGCTTTAGGGGCGCATGAAATCCCTTCAGTAAAAAGTATGTTGATACTCTTCAGAAACTATAGCTATTGATTCCATAAATATCATTAATTCTAGGGTTTTCTTTTCTTTGAACAAAAATGCTTTTAGCATCTATCAATATATTTATATTTCTCGATAAATTATCTTTTCCAATAAAACAGTTTATATCCTAACAATGGCAAAGGAAAAAAAAAATTGGTTCGAATCACCATAGAGAAGGAAAAGACATAACACTTACCATTCAGGCAAGGATTCGGTTCACAGGGATTCCTCTGTGTCTCACAAAGAGCTCCTTCGAAAGCTGGGGCGCATACGCACAAGTGGCCTCCGTTAGCTCCTTCCACACAGGTTCCTCCATTCTGGCATGGGGCGCTCGAGCAAGGGTTTGCTGCGGCCGCCCTCTCGCAGCGGGCACCACTGAAGCCTGGAAGGCACTCGCATGTGTAGTTTCGAGATCCATTCTGTAAACAAAGGAAACCTTGATCAGTAATCGGCACTTCATCAATTAAAAGATGCACTAAAACTGACATTTTCCTAGTTACTGAATCGTTACTAACAGCAATTAAAGGATGCACTAAAAACACGTTTTAATAGTTTCAGGAATCCGTACATCAATTAAACAGTGCACAAAAAATGCTACATTACCAGTTTTAAGAGATTTTATACCATTAATTAAAGGAGGCACTAATTGCGAAAATATTACCAGTTCGCTGCAATTTTTTAAAGGTATGGTAGATATTGATTGATTGTTCAAAAGATCAGCAACCAGCAAAAAAAAAAAAAATAATAATAATAATTTAAATTGCTTCAATTCTTCGAATATCATAACAAAACTTAATCCTAATTAGCGTGATTTAATGTAATCTGTGTGCACAAAATAATTGCTATCTCGTGGATGATCTCGAGTTCCAATTAAATCCCCTTATAGCGAACTAAAGGGCAATTAGTAGAGAGAAAACATGACATAAACATACCTTGCACGTTCCTCCGTTGAGACAATGGTGAGCAGCGCAGTGGTCGAGGGCTTCCTCGCAGTTAGTGCCGCTGAATCCCTCTGTGCATGTGCACGTGTATGACCCCTGGCCGGTATTGGTGCATGTGCCTCCGTGTTTGCAAGGTTTGTGGTTCGTGCAGTAGTTCAGATCTGTGAAGAAGAGAAAATAACACGTAAGAGAGAATTCTATTTATGAGCAACTTCATCTATATTTGAAAAAGGCAGTTCAAGACAACAAAGCAGTTATGGTGTTCAGTTCTGCAATTAAATTTGCTGAATTCAGTACCTGAATATCATTAGGTTGTCCCTTGCAGACTCGTTAAGACTGCAAGTGACAAGCTGGTATCATGTTGATGAAAAACACATTTGTTGATTTTAAAGACCTATGTCGCTATTTCTGGTTACAATATCTGAGGAACAGTATAACATCACAAAGCAATTGATAGAAAATGGTAGTTTTTAAGGTCCTAAGTACTTTTTTGCAGCACACCCTGTTTCATGCTCAGTAATTGATAAATATTTGATCAGAATTGATAAATATTTGATAGTAGATGTTTTAGCTCCAACTGTCTATAGATGTAGCTTATGCAGCATTGACATATGAATCATACAACAAAATATATTCCAGTTTTTAGTGTTAATGAAAATTTCGTGAAGACACAATGCATAAGTAGGATTTGGTTTAAGCTTAGATTTCGGCAACTTATTATTCACTTATGTTATTTCTAGCGGTGTAGTCAGCGCCCCATTTTCTTGTTTCTCTACCCTAATTTTGAAAATAGCAAATTTAAGGAATGATTATCTTTTTTTTTAATACGAAACTGTACTTTCTGTTGCTACCTAAAGTATCTCGAAGAGCGGACACTCCGACTCATCCTCTCGGAGTGGAGGACAAATGGTACTGTGTTTTCCGAGCGAGTGGCGATTCCCACATGATCATTCACCTTGCGGTCGCAGTTAGAGAGAGCCCGTCGCTTCGAGAGCGAGGTAAATAAACCGTGTCCGCGATGAAAACAAAACAAAAGAAAACACAGCGACGTTCTCGCTGTTCCTTTCCCATGTCCGATCGAATCTCTCTCTCCGTCCCCCCCCCTTTATCACGTGATCTATGGCAACTCCGTCTTTCGTTCACCTTCGGATCGTTTGCGTGCGACCGCGCTTCCGGTTGTGTCGGGGCGCGCTAAGACAAAGATGGAGTCGGACTCACTCTCGCCAAGGTCAAAGTGGCCGGTCATTAAATGCTAATTGCGGGAATGCTTTCTCCCTTTTGCTGATCGGACAAAGGACGCCATTCATCTGAGGGTGATCGGGGGTGGCCCTTCGTGACTCTCCTTCCCTCGTTACAATGCTTATTTGGAGAATTCGGGACGAACGACGTGGGAACGCTTTCGATCAGACACTTTTATTAAGTCTTCCATTTCGACAACATATAATTAATTTTATTTTTTAGAAAAAAACTATCGGTTAATCAAACATGCAACAATTCAAGTCCGTTTCGGGAATTATCGTAATTGATTTAGTAAGAATTTGTATAATTTAAATTCATCTTGGTAAAAATACAGTAAGTTCATATTATGATAGAAATGCAGAAAAATTGGTGTTTCAAGACACGAAAGTTTTTGACTCGTAAACGAGTATTTATCCCAATTTTGGCGTTTTTTTGCTGTTTCAGAATTTTGCAACTTGAGAAACAAAAACAAAATGTTTCGTTAGGTATCGTTCTGCTCGCTATAAAAAAAATATATATATATAATATATATAATATTATTTTATAGTAAATTAAGAAGCTCCAAACACCATATCTACTTTCATGACTGAACTGAAAAGAAAGTAAAAACTTTATTCCATGAAATCGAACTCACCTTGATTGCAGAAGAGGCCTCCCCAACCTTCATCACAATTGCATTGCCAGGGTTGACTGCACGTGCCATGAAGACAACCCGGATACCTGATGCAGCTATCACAATGGGGTCCCTGCCATCCCAGGCGGCATCTAAGTACACAAAATACACACATAAGTCTTGCGGCAAAATATATCATAATGTAACATCTTTATTTGCGTATTCTCTTGAAAACTAAAATTAAAAATTACAGAAGAGAGAAAGGAGGATATTATGTGTTATTGAGAATATCTTTTGAAGTTCTGCACAATTCCACATCCGTACAAGAGTCAGCTACATGACCAGCATCAAAAGTAGTTAATTTGGGGCAAGGAAAATACAAAGGCTACCGAAATTATCGCTTTGTAAACAGGTTTTGTTTACGTTAAACGTAGGATGTGCGTATATTAGAGTTTTGGAGTAATCGTTACGAAATCAATTAAAAAGAAAAATAAGCATTCTCAATTATTCTTATTGCACTTCACCTTCACTTTTTCTTTTCTGCAATTTTATGTTTTTACAAATCCGCAAAATTCATACAAGCTTTATCGTTCTTTGTTTTGGTAAAGCCATAGATGTACGATGGAACTATCTTTCATAAAGTCGCTAAGACTATCTCAAGAAGTGGCACTCATTTTGAGATAGCCAACGAACCTTTCTCCTCTGGTTACGAACCTCTTCATGTTTATGGACTATCTATCCGTTTGCCTGTTTCGAAAGCGCCCCTCCCCCCTCCCCGGTCCCTTAAGAAGGGCAATAAAATAACAAGAGAAGACGAGTCAGATAATGGGGCAAGGGGAGAGCAGCCCTCCTCCCCCCTAAACGGCTTCTGTGCACTTTCCCGATAACGAGAGAGCCCCGGCGGATATTTTTCGGAAACAGAAGATAGGTAGGTAATAGCCTGTCAGGCCCCAAATGGGTGTGGTGTAAACAAGCGCAGTCTCGAAGACGGTGTTTCCCTCAGACCTGATGACCGTCATTTACCAAATGAATCGCGCGCTTCTGCGAGTGCTTTTTGCGAGCCGCAACAACGTTCGAAAACATGTTCGGAAACTGTTCGGAAGTTCGAAACGTGGAGCTTGATTTCAATTGCGTAATTTTGTTTCAATTGAGAAAGGACAGGAGCAAAGCTGTCATGAATGTTAAGTCCTACTTGTTCATATTTTTTATGGAAAGGATTTGTCTTGGCATACAGGTATATAACACTAAGATTTCGTACTTACTTGCATTCGTTTGGCTGGTCGCAATATCCGTGTTGGTTGTGGCAGCCTGGTAAGCAAACGGCTGTGGAAGAAATAACATGTTAGTCAGTTTATGGGATGGCATTTTTTTAGCAATTAACAGAACAAATGAATTAATGTCATTTGAAAATATTATTCTAAAAACTGTTTTGCTGATTACCAGAAAACCTTTATCAAACGACTGCGTATAAGTGACACTAACTGGGGAAAAGATCAATTTTCTATCTTTGTAGTTCTAGTCCGAAATACTGGGGCAACTACCCTTAAGTTGTTGAGGTTTCTGTGTTATTTTTTTCTTTTATTTTTTTTATATTCATTTAATCAGTCTCAGTTTAATGAAAACATGTTTTAACCCATCCACTACTTTGTGCAACAATATTACTATGAATAGTTCCAAAAAGCGACTATTGTCATGAAGCGCAGATAATTTTAAAATTTTGTAAACACATAAAATATATTTTAACAAAATAAAAATATGACAACAAAACTGAAATATGTATTTGTAAACCACGAACAAGATTACCAGGGAGTCACAATGTGAACTCAATAAAAGGGCAAAGGATAACTATCAATGAGGCAGAGTTGAGGAAACCCATATGGTGGAGGAAAAGATTTTTTTTCTTTCTACAAGTCTCCCACGAGAAGAAGAGAGCTCCTTTCCAGACGTGGAAGGAAGCCGACATTCAAGCATTTCCGCCACTTTACATTTCCTATTCCCCACCCCTCGTGTTGATTCAGACTTCGCGGCTTACTAAATGTATTTTTTCGCTCGTGTCCCCCCTCTCCGAACACTTCAGAAAACAAAATGAATGTGCTGCCACACATGAGCCCAGTTTCAAGTGCTGGTGAAATTATAAGCTCTGTAGCCGTCTTTGGCAGGTGACTAAGTTACTAACAGAAATCCAGTATCAATATTTTCATGCAAGAGTTTTAATAAAACTTCACGATTCTAAAAATACACATTTTGTTAAAGTGGTGTAGTGCGTGTACAAATTATTCTAATCTAAGGAATTAGAAAAATTCTTTTTTTTTTCAAACAAAAGGTCAATATTTCACTTTGCAATTTAACTTCCAGTTGTATTCTTACTTCATGTTTTTTCATCTAGTATTAATTATATTATTTTACTAGAAAATACTAATTAAACATTTCTATTTATGGCACTAAAGCCTTTTACAGAGAGAGAGAGTAAAATTAATTTATTTCTACAAGCTAACATTTATACGGTTCAAAATTTTTTGCGAGCATTGATGATGTATTGGACTCTGATTCTGATACTGCAGCGAACTTTCCCACCACTTCGATTATTTTTCTTCATTAAATTGAAGATCAGGAGGGATCATCAGGATCCCCCTCCGCCCCATTCTTGGTGGAAGTGGTCTAATATCTTTATTTCGATCCTGTTGATTCTGAGCTAAACACCAACGAAGGAAAGAGAAAGAGGAAAAAAATATATCCCGAGTCTCACGAGAAACAGCCCCCCCCCCCCCCTCAAGTGGGGTCCTCCGGAGAAAAGTGTGTCTTCGACTTCCGTCGGGCTGAGGAGCGCTTCCGCTGCTTCCTCCCCGCTCTCATTGTAAGAGCCAGATGGGGCCAGGTCCTTGTTCGGGCCAGCTGGCGCACACCGGCCAGCTGCGCGCGCACATGCCGACGCTTCGAATTTCGGAACACTCGCCTCTTCACCTCTCGATAAGGGACACTTGCACACCAACTCCAAAAATTCACGAGACGAAACAAAGAATATGGTGTAAAATCTCACAAAAAAAAAAAAAAAATAGTCCCGACTCACTTTGACTTCTGCCCATTCAGAATTCTTCTCATTTCTCATTTGTAACGAGCCTGACAATATTTTTCCACACACAGAATTTTGGTTCCTTCAAATTTGGTGGGAACCATCAAACTTTGCTGCAGTTCAAAAGAACACAACATGAAAATTTAAAGTTTACAGCAAAGTTTGAGAATTTAAATTATCATAGTGTATGAATAGAGTGAGGGGAGGAGCCTAGTAGTGTGTGTGTGGATATTATACTTGTAATACATATCTTTTTGAGTGTTCTTGTTCGCATTCTTTCACCCTATATTCCTCTATTTTTATTCTCAAGTAATGCCGGTTGCAAACAGAATCCTTAGGAATGGCACATTAGTATCAGTGTAATCTCACAATAGTGTGTGTACTCGAAGTAAATATTTCAACTTTAAATCGAGAATAGAATGCATGATGGACAACGCATTGAGATTTGATTGTAAAAAATACCATGATATTTTAAAAGCTAAGCAATACATTCTCATGTATTTCTTGCAAGAAGTTCATTAAAAAAAAATTTGGGAGGGAGAAAAAAATACTTACCAACTGTGCAATATTCTCCAGTCCAGCCTTGTAGGCACATTTTCTCTCCTGCTGATGAGCAGACGTAATGTCCGAATTTATCGTCCCTGGGGCGGCAAAGTCGGGCACATCCTTCACCATAGTAGTGTGGGGAACAGCGTACGCGCACAGCGTACGCAAAGCGGGTGTGGTTGGTGCGGTGCAATTCCTGGGTCCATCCCTCGCCCACATCCAGCCATCGCTGGGTGGCCAGGCGGGCGATCAAGCGACGTTCGCCACCATTGCCACCTGGAAGAAAATAATGCACATGAAGACTATGCGAAAATTTCTGAAGATAGATTTAAGAGCAACATGAAGAATGGAAAAGATGTAAATAAATATTCAGAACGAGGTACACAAAGTAGTAAGTGCTAAGTATCCAAATATATCGCTCTTATATGGCAGCCCTCATCCATCAGTCCTTCACTTTAAACAGAGAAAAATTCGTAGCTCTCTTGAAATCGTCACTTTACTTTGCAGTGCCCCCAAAAAGCTACTTCCCCAATAAAAAATAACTGAAGTTCATGTTCTAATAATATGAAACCTGAACATGACTATGCTTTTACATTTTAGGTACAATGCAATTAGATCTCTGAATATCTAACGCGAAAGCAGGAAATAAATTAAAGGAAAAATGTATACTACTTAACAGTTTAAAATGCGAGGGTGTTTACGTTGTTACTTCTCCATTGATCAAATGTGTGTTCTTTTTTTATAACCCGGCATGGGAAGATGAGGTAAAACAACTCTCCCCTCCTCCTCCTGATCATGACCCCATCCCACAAAGTGGGACTCCTGATGGCCACATTGAACTTGACCTCGGAATGTAGGTCATTCCGCAACAGTTTCAGTTGTTTAGAGTAATGAAACGCGTGAAATATGACTTGGGAAAGTTCGGATCTTACTGGTATTTTAAACGGATTTGTGATATTCTTCGGGAAAGGATTGAAATTAGAGCCAGAGACTCGAAACTTTGATGTTACCAACCAAAACAACAAGTACTTGTTTCGGATGGACTATGACTACATGGCCAGTTGAAAATTTTCAATAGTTTCATTAAAAGTTTTCGCTATATCATATTGTTCCACCTTACTCTTGGATTCATCTATTTGGTTCGAAAAGTAGGTCATTTTTGTGCCTTAGCGATTCTTCCAGCTTTTTTTCTTTTCTTTTTTTTTTTAGAAGATTTGTAATGGCATTGAGTTTGCTTTTTAAATTTATTAATATAAAAACTATACGAAATTACAATTTAATTTCAAGAATTTAATATTTCTTGAGAGAATGAGGTTCATATTCATTTCCTTTTCAGTGGTTCTAAATGGATTGATGTTACTATAACGATGACGTTGTTTCCACAAATTTCTTGTTGAGTAGAGAAAGAGTACATGAAGCATCCTGAGATTATTCGATCAACTGCAGATAATTTCCTCCGGGACCTCACTTGGGAAAGTTTCACCAGTGTACATTTGCGAGGCACTTGAAAGCAACAGGTGTTGTATTGGGAGATGGCAAAAGGCACCGAGACCAATCCTGGAAGTCACGCTCCGCGACGTTTCCACGAGCGGACAAAGAAGATACCCAATAGCGCAAACAAATGACTTCCCAACACAATGTTGCTAACTGGGGCAGTTTTGCTCACCGGCTGATCCTAATGATCCCTGGCAAGAAAAGATGTCCCCCAGAGGTGCAAACAACTTTCCTGGGGGGTCTTCAGCAGATGAAGTGTCTACGCTCCATTCATTTAAGTTTATGAACGTCTTCCAGAAAAAAAGAGAAGATTGTTCGCGAAAGTCGTAAACTAGAAGATCGTATAGATCCGTCATCGGAGAAGAATGGTACACATTTCGAAATAGAGCACTTTCCTTCTTAATGGACATCCGCGATTAGAAATCGCCATCATTAACAAAGAGTGTCCTAGAGGTGGTCCTGACAGAATTCTAGTCACTTTTGTGCACTGGGGTTTTAAAGAAGTAGGGACGAAAATACAATTGGCAGCTAATAAAATGTTCATTAAGTAATACCTCGGTACAACTATAGCAGTAATAAACGTTTTCTTTTATGTAACAAAAAGTAAAAGAAAGTATGGAAAAAAAGATCAGGATTTGAACTTAATAATAGTTTTATGAAATAATTCCACTGCTACAGTTTTCTTAGCACATACATGTTCGGAATTACATTTTTACTTAAAATAATGAACAAGACTATGATAAGAACGAAGATTTATTTTTCCCCCAACAGACTCTGGTTTATAAATACCTCTGTACGTAATTTATAAAACCGACGATTTTTTTTTCTTTGTTTCTTTGTTCACAAATGTTTCGTGACACTTCTGTGTTTGCAGCTAGCTAACGTTTGTTTTGTACCTCCATAAAATGTAAAATATGCAAGTAACCTGTCTATAATTTCATAAAGTAGCTCTTTTTAAACATCGAGATTCATTTTAGGTGTCTTTCACGCAAAAGTATTTTGGTACATAAAATGACTTGACTTTGGCAGAAAATTGTATCAGTGCATAAGATGAACAAAATCTCTGTATTTTCTTTATTTCGTTTACAGCGAACATAATTGTTCTTTTATATTGCGATTGGGAAAAAAAACCTTCATGTACATCTTTGCCAGAACAATTGCCATCCTACGAGTGGTTTTCGGAAGGAGGTTTGCCGATGTTCGAAGTGTTGTTCATTTAGGTTCATCCTCAAGGAAAGCGAAAGACAGGGGGGTGAATCGCATGAGTTACGAAGGATTCTCCCTCCATTAATCCGAGTCCGCTTGCGTGACGCGACAGATGTGCCAGGGAAAGTAGGTCTCCGGGATGACACTGACTCCTCCCCCGCCCCATGGGAAACGTCTCCCATCGGTTTATTCATTCTCAAATCTAAGACGACGTAATATGGAAATGTTTTGGTTCTTGGGATTTGATAAAGTAACAGCAAAGAAATTAGTGACTTTTTTTCCTATTCGTATTCACAGAAAAAAGATACAACCTCAAATTGGCGGCGTCGTTAAAAAACAAAGTGTTTATGAAATCATCTACTGCTTGAGTTACAATCGCAAGAAGCGCAAAATATTTAGTGATTTCGCTTCCAGTGATCACACGAAAAACGTTCTAAAGTGTTTAGTGAGTTACTTATTTGTCTATTATTTAGAAGTTTTGGATAAATTCATGTTCTGAAACCTGCACTGACAAGTTCCATCCAGAACTTACTGCAAACTTTCCCTCAAATTCCTTTTCCCATTTCTACCATAAAAAGAAAATCCCGCCACGCGGTTCGTCCATTCTCCGGCTTAACTCTTCCCAAAGGCATACCTTTCTGGGCTCAAGCTTAAACATACCCAGTAGCAGGAACAAAAGGCAAAACCACCCCGCTTTGTTCCATCAGGTATGATGAAGAAGACGAATGACCACCGGTCATCAACGGCTGATTGTCCCCCCTCTCTTCAACTGGGAGGGTGGTTCCCGTTGCTCCATGTGGGTCCAATTTCTGACTTTTCCAGCAGACCATTCCCACGATTCCAAAGAAACCGATTTCTTCCGCCCCATTGAGTCTACAGGAAGAGGATTACTCCGCACTCCTTTCAAGAGTTCCTTTCTGAAGATAAGGGACACTTTTCTCTTCCATTGAATTCTTTATGCCCCAGAACACTGATTAGGACTTTTCCAATGCCCAAACCCTGAATGGAGAGCATATGGAGCCATGCACGGCCGTTATCTTTTACCGAAACATGATCTGATGGGGTGAATACTGTTTCATAGATAGGAATCCGAATTTTTAAACCTTTTACATTTTCTTCTTTCGATTCTTTAACTCTCCAATGTTATACGTTTTTTCTTAATTATAATCTGTCCCAAATAAAAATTATTTTATTCAATAATTAAAACTTTTCTCAATATAAAAGGTGTTTCAAAATAAAATTCTATATATTAAAAAAAATATTTTCGATAAATTTTCAAATTCGAGTACCATTTTTCAAACAGTTTATTTTGCAATCAAGCATTATATTTCGTACTACTTTAGCTTCTCCATTCCGGTCAATATTCTTTGCTAGCCTACCATTTAAAGTTGTTCGAGTGAGACTAACTAGAAGAATATTGATTAAAGTTTATACACGAGTACAAGTGTAAAAACGTTAATTAAATTTCACAGGAACTGAAGTAGGCAATTTGGCCATGGGAAACGCTATGCTAAACAAAGCAAGATGTTGACGGCGGAATAGAAGAAAGTGAAGTACAGAAAAGATTGAAACAATGATATTTATTTATTTATTTACCCTAAAAATTCTTGGTACTCTCTACGCAGAAATTCAGGAATAGAGTCGCTTCGTCAATTAAAAATTTGAATTTTGGCCCCTTTATTTTTGATATCCCTATAGTTAATTTCGCAAACCGTCACTTTTGTGTCTCACAGAACAGACAGTCACGAATTTATATCCAGCGCCAAGTGAGGGGAGAGGAGGAACATGTATGAGAACAAAAGCTTCAAAAGACGGCCCCCAAGAACATAATAGACCACAACGGCGAGGAGTAAGATGAACGACCCTTCTGCCCCTGACAGATGGTCAGTGGTCTTTTCCCACACGGTACAACAGGTGGATTCTTTTCTCTGGGGAAAAAGTATGGCCATCTCATATTCCCTAAAACTGACCAGTTGTGGAAAAAAGAGTGGCAACGAAACTAGATTTATGCATTCTAACTTCAGAGAAGCGAGAAAAAGGATCAAACCCATTGATATTAAAAATACATTAATCCATAGACGTCTAAAGAAAGCACTAACACACTAAGCTGGCTGATTTAACCCATTAATGCCTAGCGTCCCTTTTTAGGGACGGTCCAAAAAAGGGTCTGAATTTCCCCAAGATGAACATTTCAACCAAATAATAGTGTTCAATGAGTACCTTGGTATTGTTTCAATTCGTTATTAACAGATTACAGCACATAACCATTATAAAGTATGTTCTGTAGCAGTTTTAATATTATCTTTATCAAAAATTACACCGTTCGCAATCTCAAGGAAAAAAGCTAAGTTCTCAAAGTTATTCCCAGCTTCCTAGTTTATGTCAATTGCTGATTTTATTTCTTCTTATAAAATGTCTTTTTAAATATTGTATCGTAAGCAGAAAAATTTTTTAGTAAAAAAAGTATGTACCCTCTGGGGTTTATCGTAACTTTTAAAGGACAATTATTCTTTTAATAAAAACATTATTTTTTACATTACATATTTTTTATTATTTTTCCTGTCCATTAAACACTGTTTGTAACCAGTATACAAAATATCTTTGGGGAAAAAAAAGCTCAGGCATTAATGGGTTAAAACGTCTGATGAACAAATTGATTACACTGACAGAACTTGCTTTTTAAAAATGTCTTCTATGGTAATGAATGCTCCTTCTCCAAAATAATATTTAATCTAAGAATTTTTAAATGGATTTCTCTGGTACCACAATGCGGGGGAGAAGACGAAAATTTAATATTATTCGAAATTTATATATGAACTAAGTTCTTTTCTCTTTTCGTTCATTCTTCAAAAATGTTATTGCTTTTTTTTAATTGATACTTTTCTTAAAAAAAAGTTTTAAAATTAATCTTATTTATTTCACACCACTAAAATACCGGAAGTTTAAGTGGTCTTCACTAAGTGTCGTAAAATTCTTTTTGAAAATGAAAACCGCATTTTTTCCTCCCAGACTACTCAAAGTAAACTGGTTTGTAATAGTTAATTTAAATTTAACCTCCAGTTTAAAGAAAAAAAATCTGTTAAGGCACTGTAATTACCTGAAATATCACAACATAAAGTAAATGCCTGACTCTTCATCAAGGTGATCACTTGGCCCCTAGAAGCGCAACGCAACAAACGACTTCATTAAGAAAAAGGCTAAAGCATTTAATGGCCCAAATAAATAACTCTGACAATAGACGGAGAGAGAAAGAACCGACCTGAAGAATTCGCCCCCCCCCCCATCGCGCTGGGGGGTGAAAGGAACTGAGGAATGCGAGCTTTTGATGAATGGTGCGTTGGCTATCGGTAGCTCGCTCATTACGGGACCCCCTGTTTTGGCCGCAGGGGTTCTTTTTCTGCGAAACCGGTTACGATTCTCGACACGGTAGCCAGACGATTTTTACGGCGTGGACCACCCTCTGCCGCTTCCGAGGCACCCAATGGCCAACACGCTATGTGATATTGTCAACGGGAACAGGCAAACATCAATAAATTAGCAGACAGCATTATTAGAATGGGAAAGTACGGGAGAATTACGCATACATTGCTAATTAATATTCTATATCATGTTTGAGTGACGAAGTTGATGCTATTCAGCTCACGCTCATGTAAAACGGTCTTTAAAAAAATAAATCTATTAGTTATTCATTAAAACAAACCTCCATAGAACATGTACGGAAAAAGAATTGAACTGTGTCGTTAATAATAAACGGGCGACGCGATGGTATAAGTTTATTAAAACTTTCATTACTGAAAATTTTACAAGGACTACTTGGAATCGCATCCTTTCTAACAAGATTAGGGATGTAGGCCCTTTTCACTTTGAATTAAACAATAAAAGAAGAAATAAAATTGACATTTTGTTTCGAACAAAGATCACTTTGTATTAGTGTTTTATGCATTATAGGGGAGCGAAAGAAAACAATTTTTAGGGAAGATGGGATGATTTGGACAGAGGTGGAAAAGTAGTAGAATTCAAGCTTCATCAGTGATATATTGAAAAAAAAAAATTAAATTTTTTCTTTACTTCGGCTATTGGAAATAGCTTTTGAAGGAGTGGATGTTAGGTAGTGTAATATTTCGAGCACAATAGGTGGTCTGAGGCAAATTTTTCGAAATTGATGTCTTTCAAGTGAAATTTTCGACTTATCTATGGTAGCCTTATGGGAGGTTATGACCCGTCCCCTCCTTCCGCAATTGGTTAGAGTGTGACGCGAGCAACCAGATTAAATTTGGTGTGACTTTTCCACGCATCCTTTTTGAAGATGCAAAAAATCCTGTTTGGCGGGTGGAGGAAACCAAGTGAAAATAAGCGAACAAGTGATCCTCCCGCAGATTACCAGCGCTGGCATGTCCGATCGAGACTCATCTTGAACATGCGTTGATTCGCGAGACTGCGGAAGCCACGAGACATACGCACACACAGCACACAAGAGAAGAAGAGAGTTTCACGAGCGAAGAGGGGGGAGGGAGGGGTGTCGCGGGCGATCGGAAACGAGGCGCGGGATGCCCCGCGGCGCCCTTTCCCACACTCGGGCCTCTTCTTCTCCTCAGCCAGGATTATCCCCCCCTCCCTCTCCCCTTCTCTCTCTCTATCAGCCAGCTACCTGAGAGAGAGAGAGAAGACGGGCTACCGTCTTTGCCGTTCCTCCACCAGCTGGTGAGCATTGAGGGGGTTGTTCACTCATTGCGCGCTGGCTTCTGAAGCCGGATTCGGGAAGGCGTTGATATTTCAAACATCTTGAGGGTGGGAAAAGTTTTTCTGTTCACCCCCCCGATGATGTTTTTTGAAAGGAATATTTCTCTTTCTCTTTTTTTTTTTAAATTGGAATGTTTTTATTTCGAAGAGCTTTGAAAGTTAGAATTTAATTTTTTTCTTTCACAACCGGATTTAACATCATCCCAACGAAGCTTAAATAAGGATAAATAACAATGATAAATAATTAAAATACATCCTTTTGCCCTCCAAATGTACGATTATAATATTTTCTCTTCAAAATGTTTCAAGGGGTCATGAATAAATAGTATGAAGTCGAAATCTTGCAATGAAGAATTTTGCTTTCTATTTTTCACCTTTTTTCATTTGTTTTTCTTTTAAGACTATCTAAGGATTTTTTTTAACCTCCCATTATGTTTTATATAATGTACATTAGATCATAACGTACTTAAAAATGAAACTTTATATGCTATAATGTACTACTACTTCAAAGGATTCTAGAGAGGGGGGGGGGGGGTCAAAATCAATTGCTTGCAGAGATTATAGATATTTCATGAATGATATATAACCATGTGGCAAAAAGTGGTTGCTTTTAACAGTTGGCGGCGTGATACGGCACTTGAAAGGGAAAATATTTTCTTGAAAACTCTTAGAACATAAAATTTAGCAAGGTAAAAATTGATTGTCTTTAAAAGAACTCTTTATTACATTTCAAGAAAACTTGCTGAAGTGTGCGGACGGCGTGTTCCAAATCACATGACTTGATTTATGTAAAAAAAAAAAATCTTTCACCAATTATTTGAAAGTATATTAAGTTTTCAGCTAACCAAATAAAAATTATCTCAATTCTCTCTCTGAAAGAAATATCCAACAGAAAAAAAAATTATTACTAACGCAATTAGAATTATAGCCGTTCGGAAAAAGGATAATGTTTATTCTCCCGGCTAACGAGCGAGTGTAAAAATGTTAATGAGATCGGCGAGAGAAAGTTCGAACTTTTTTCCCACTACCTTCTCGGAAAGAAGAAAAGAAGGGTATGCGGCCGAAAAATAATCCATTTGGCTGCGAGAGAAATAAATAAATAATAGCCGGCCTTTTGTCTCTGGTATGCGATATTCCCACCGGTGTCTGTCTTCGCAGAAAACCGGTCCCTCACCCATTGTTTACCGCACGCAGTTCTAATTAATTTGAGCTCCTCAAACGAGGATCCAGCTCGTTTCTCGATATCAAATTTAAGGACTTTAATGCGGATTTAATAAGCAAACGAATCAGACAATGAATCTGCAGGTATAATTTGAAAGAAGCAGGCATTTTGAAATGTTAGTTTTTGTTTTTGTCTTAAGGTTATTATGTGAACAATTTGTGCATCAGAGTAAAATTTAGAAGTTAGAAACATTTTCTTGAAAGTTCATCCAAATATAATGTATTACCGGTTTCTTTATTCACACAAACTGGGATATATAGGCAAACTAACTACATTCAAGAGTAATATTAGTTACCTTCATTTAAAATCTAGTTAAAAAACATATATTGCCTATTTTAATCCACTTAATGATATTTATTTTCCTATATTCAGTCATTTATGAACTATATATTACCTACATTGAATAAGCTATTTAAAATAAATTATTTTTTATGTTGAGCAGTTTAATAAAAATATTGAAGCTGTTATCTTGCATGCATTTTGTAATTTCATATAGAAGACAGGATCGGATCAAGTATTTAAACTTCACTTTTTATTTTCTCAATGTTAAATGTATCAATGAAGCATCGCAAAACGCATTTAACGAATTTAATTTAATTTATTGTGAAATCTCAAAATTTTAAAACTATATCACTGTTGAAGTAATTCCAAAGGTGAAATTATAATTTGAGCAGACTCAATTTTACATTTTCAGCGGCCACACTAAATTGGAATATACTAGCAAGAAATAATCGCCATTGATATAGGTACGCTTGATATTGCATTTGTTTGTTTATTAAATAAAAATGTAGTATTATATCAGATTGTTTTATTGCGACACAGGTAATTACTTTAAATCACAATCGCTCTTAGTCTAGCAATAACTTATGCTAAGCGTATGCCTAGGCGGTGGAATTTCCACTCTTTCAAAGAAAATAAAGTGACATGAGCCGAAGACGGGAGAAATCCATCACTGGAGCAAAGGAAGGTAACTTGGTGTTTCGTCCCCTGGCCGGCGCTTTCACGGACCACAAAACACGATTTCGACCCCGAGGAGTCTTCTTCCCCCCTTCCTTCTTCCATCGCGTATTGTCGTTTCCCACGCCCGGCCGTGTTTCGACGCTCGCACTCCCCGTGCGCATGCGCCCGGTTCCATGCTGGCATGCGCCTCCGATAAATAAACGCCAAACGATCCCCCCCGCTGTCGGGGGGACTATGAGGGAGAAGGAGGAAAAAAATAGAAGCTCACCTGGCGAAGTGCTGGGTTCGCCCTCGTGCCAAGCTTCCACAATCAAGGAGAAGGTGCCCTATAGGGGAAAAGAAAGAAAAGCGATTAGCCTTTGTCTCGTTAACATATTTTCAAGACTACTAGGATGCCTTGGCATTTATTTGTACGACACATATGAATGTTTTTTTTCTTGCAATGACATTTGTTCTTGAAATACATGTGCCACAAAACTAAATAAATAAATAAATAAGTGACCGTGTTTATCTTTTGGCGCTCCAAATTCAATTTAGCAACCAGTTCTCAGGTAATCTCAGTTTTAATGAGAAAATACCTGCCTCCAGGTTGGTTATTTACTATTTTAGACTGATGAGTCTATAACAGGGACGAAGTCTTTGGATGTCACAACCTCGGTAACTGACAACTTATTCCGGAAAAACTCCTATGTATTTGAGAAATGTCGACTAGTTTACATAAATAACAGAAAACATGTACTCACCACCCACGAAAAATCGAAAGCGAATGAGATGGGGTTAGCAAAAGTCGTTTCAGGCTGCCCCAGGCTGACGGAGTTGTTGCCGACCACGGGCGTCAGGGCCTCCCCGTAGGTGCAGGGTGGCCCCGGGTCGATGGTGGCCTGGTAGTGCTTCAGGCAGATCCTGAACCTGGTCCGGCACTGGCCGGAGCAGGCGGACGAGCCGGACGGACGGACGCCCTGGCAGCACGTGCCGTCGGCGTCGCGCCCCAGGTCGTTGAAGAAGGAATCCAGCCGGAGTTCGAAAACGCCGGAACAGTGGACCTGTCGGGGAAATAGGAAATGGTGAGCATTGGATAGCAAATGGCTGATGTCGTGGTATTATTTACTACGATTTCGATCCGAAGCATTTGCATCGCAAAACACAGCGCAAGCTTTAACCATAATAAACATTACTCTAGGATAAAGTTAAGTTATATTGGAAAATATATTTCTTGTCAAAATTTTGAACCCAGGTAATATTTTCTTTAATTAAAATATTTGCCAAATTATTTTTTACTCATCAGTTTCACAAAAAGTACACTTTATAGAAAGATTGCATTCAGTAAGAAGGAAACATACATGTAAAAACTTTAATCACATAATGGAGAAGAGTTTTAAATCTCTGACTAAATTTCAGCATATTTCATCTCTTAAAGAGTATGTTGTTATTCGCAGGAGCTACATCATTATGTATTTATTCGTTTTATGCGGCAACAAGCAAACGATTCTTCATTATGTTGAAATATGCAATTTGCATTGTAATAAATTGTCACTAAAAATCAATAGCAACGGAGGAATTAATGAACGGAGATGTAACTGCAAATTTTTTAATAAATTTCAGTAGTTAAAATTTTCCTCTAAAACCATTTTTGTTTCTTCAAATTTAATGTATAATGCACGAAAACGGATTAAGCGACTCTTTATACAACGCTTGTGTTAAAACAAACGAGTTATCTGAGTAAAAGTATCAATGAGACGTAAAAAATAGTTTACAAGAACGTAGATCCTTAAAGTTACGTTGTTGCCAGATTTATCTTTTTGTCGGTATCAATAATGGTAACTCAATCACTGTCTGAGTTTTAACAAAGTTCCAGAAAACGTGATTAATTCTGTAATAATGATAACGCAGTTTTCTGTTCTTGGTGACTTGAAACGACCAACTTGATGACATTGTGAGAAAACAGCAGGACAATTTATTCTGTCTCCAAATGCTTCATGCAAAACTAGAAAGCTCTTAGAATTCAGAAACACCTACACAAAATCATTCTATTACATAATATTGTTCTTTTAAAACGATTCGAATTTTTTTTTTTTCAAACTGAAGATTAATTCAGTGTTTCGCACATACGATGCACGTACCCAAACCCAAATTCCCTTTACGAAAGTTGTTTTGCATAAAGCGCTGAACGAGAATGTATTCGAATGACATTGAAATTATCTTCCATTAAAATCAAACACGTGTTTCGTAATCAGTAGCAATCTGGTCATAGTAGTGAAGAGCGAAATAATAGAATTGAATGGAACCAACACAAAGAACACCTTTGATTTTATCAGTTTCAATGATTGGGTAGAAATGAATCGCCGTTTTTATCAATTATTCGATATTAACGAAGATAGTTTATAGTAGAACGATACGAGATAACGTACAATGTGAAATACCAGAAATATCTTGCCCGTGAGAAAGTTTAAAAGAAATAAAGGAATAAAATTTGGTATAGAAAGAAATTGAAAATGTTAAGAAGATTATCAATTCTCCTAGAGGCGATAATTTATCACGATATGAAGAAGTTTTGAGTAAAAGGAAGGGCAGTTATTAAGCTTTTACCAGAGCAGGGAAAAGCAAGACTTGTAGCAAAATGAAGAAGGTCAATTATTTCACTTCCGACCACTTTTTGATGATGAACATTCGTACAAGAGACAATATTTTGGTACTTTTTGCTTTCAAGAATCTTTTAGAAATATTTTGAAGAAAATTTTTCTCAACTGAAAATAAGAATTATTTCAATATAATTAAGAAACGCAGCAATACCTTATTTCTGTAAAAAACCAGATATTTTAGCTATTTGTTACGATATTCTTTAACACTATACCATGGGCCATGTTTTAAAACACTTTGTGGGTCTAATACTTATAATGAACGACTTACGAAAACCGATGCCGTAATCTTATAAAATTATGTGGTTGCAATTTATTGCTGTCATCAGTCCGAGAAAATATTTAAGCAGTATTCTATTGAATGTCTCTTGAATGAGATTCTATTGCATGTCTATTGAATGTTAAAACTGAAATGAAGATAAAAGTTATCCTATTGAAATTGTTTATTGCAGCCTTTTGGATTTAAACTATTGTCACCAATTCAAGACATTTCAAATAATATCGCTAGCTACTGCTGAATATAAAAGCTAAAATGAAGTATAGAATCTCTTATTGAAATTTTACATGTTTCGAGATTTATAGTAATATAAAACATGAAATATTAAAAAAAAAAAAAAAAAAAAAAAAAAAAAACTATTATTAACTACGTTTCTGCAGTACCGAACCATGTAATTTCTTTTAGAGAAGTGACCCAAGACAAATATAGGCTCGTTCAGTGGTTTATTCTAAAAATAGAATTCGTTCACTGGTTATGAAAACATTCAGGCCATATTATGTAAACAAAGAAATGAAGTTATACGTCGCGGCAAGAAACCCCTAGATGGCGCTAGTGGGCCACGTTATTTTCCATTCCAATGCCCGTAAGGTTTCATCGGAAAACCAAAATAGGAATTAAGGTTGGCTACATGAACCTTCTGTAGATGAAAAATATAGATCAACTGTAAACTACTGAAAATATTAAAGCTATTTTTGTTGCGAGTCGACGCTACCCTAAATCTGACATCTATGAAGAATTATGTAAGAGTCTTTTTCTTGTTCCAGTTTGATATAAAAGAGGATCAATAAACAAAAAGAAAAAAATTATGAAATGTGTCATTTTTTAAACATAATCTTGACGTTCAAAAATAAATTCCAAAATAAATTAACATTTAAAGCATCCCCTCCCCCCTTGTAAAAAGTATAACTCAATGTGTTTTTCTAGTAATGTGTCAAGCCCGAATTAGTAACTAACTTCAAATTCAACCGCCCACAAATCAAACTGAAGGACTTATAATTGTCAGTTGTCTGTCTTCATTCCATTCCGCCGGGATGGAATTCTTGCAACAAACTATCCCATTCCAATAACACACTAAAAAAAGTCGACCAAATCGAAGGTAACTTTTCCGGAATGCAAAACTGGAACACAAATGAGCCGAATGTCAGAAACAAAAACCAAAGAAGTGGAAGATTCGCACGACCCTTTCGCGTCTGACCCTCACACCGACGCTCTTCGAACCTTGAACTAGTTTGCGGATCGTTTTTCGCATTCGAATTCCCCCGCCCGCGAGATGAACGCACGGAAATGCCCTCGCATCAGTGGACGAGGGCCCTCGAACGAACGCATTCCGGGGGATGGAACGCATTCTGGGACGAGTTCTTCCATATCCAGGAATATCGCGTCGGAAGGCGAGTTTAATTAAATGAGCTTTATTAACAGGTTGCGGGAATCGTTGTTCAAGTTCACCAGTTAGGAGTGTCTTCAAAGTTTTGGGAAGTGGGGATTATTTTTAAATTCGTCAAACAAGATGTGTTGTTGGAAATCATAAAGCAAAATGATTATTGATAAAAGAAATATGTGACAGCATTTGTTAGCTTTTATTAAAATGTTCGTCATCCATACGAAACATATCTCTCTCTTTCACAGCAAACTTTTCTAAAAAAAATGCAATACTCAATTTTCTTCATAAGGAGGGGGAAAATAAGAAGTCAGTAATTTATTTTATTTTTGCGGATATATTTATTTGTCAGGAGTATAATTGTCAATGTACCTGTGAGTCCTAATAAATTCAAAAATAGAAAGAGAAAACATACGATTGAGAGTTAAAGTTAAGGAAAGGAAAACTGCAGTGCAGAAGAGCACAATCAGAGAAATTTTATAAACATAGTCTCTGAAACAGATCATCGCGGTTTTGATCTAGAAAACTTGTTATGAATTTCGAATCTAACTCATGTGCTTTCTACATGCAGCAGTAAAGAAGACTACTTATGAGCAACATTTTTACTTCTCATAAACTTTAAAATTTATCATTCCAGATGAAATACATCTTGAAATACTTAACTATAAAGCAAAATGAAGCACTTTTAACAGTGTGCAGTCAAGAGGTCAGAGAAAATTAAATTGTTTCTCAGCCCTAAGCACTAAACTTAGTCAAAATTCTAACAGTCACAATACAAATGGTCTGTCAGATTGGTTTTACAAGCCCAACAATATCTTTGTATTGCTACGTGATCTTAGAAGTAAGAAACGTCTAACATAAATTTGACAGATGAGTACTCCAGTTTCATTATGTGTATTGGTTTCTTATCCTAGCTTTAGTACGTGTAGTGATAGATAGTGGATATCTGAATTCATGTAGGTTCAGTGAATAGTTCAGGGACCTTAATAGCTATAACTAAGCATTTTCTTTATGCCCCCTAGGTGTAATTCAATCCACAAATAAGACACGCACTAAAAGCAAAAATTTAGGTGACATTTTGCATTGGGCAAAGAAAGAGTCCTATGCAAGCACTGTTTTAGAGACCAGAGCGCTAAAAGATGTTTTTAACAATGCGTAGCTCCATAACTATAAGGGGACATTCACACATGCCCTTTTACCCCCCAATAGCTGTCAAATCCTTGGGATATTTAATACCCGAGTGACTGACATCCACTGAGCTATAAATGACAATCAAGAGCAATGTTGTACCAAATTGTCACGGGAAATAGAGAAGGTAGCAAAAAAGGTTTAAAATGCAACAGCAGAAAACATCTTTCTCATAATTAAATGCTTGACTTATAGACTTCAATATGCACTGATTTTCTTCCAAATGATCTTCACAGTTCGTTAATTTTAATCATAATTGGAAACTCAGACTAATAACAGTCAATCCCGCTTGGAGGAAAAATTCAATCACTTTCCCAAATTAAATACGTTATCTCAGTTTGTATTACCTTAAATCTAAAATGAGGCGCAGAGAAAAATGTTTGTAATTCAAATACACAGCACATGCTCCCGCATTTAAAACTGATGAATGAGATGGTCACATCCTAAAGAGAAGTGGCAAAATATCTTGCTGGAGACATTTAAAAGACGGTTTCAAGTCTAGTTTCTGAAAGAGTTAATATACGAAACGTTTCTTACCTGGACCGATGCGAGGATGCAAAGGAAGGCTAGAGCCGGGAAGGTCCACCGCATGGTGTCAAAGAGAGGGATCCGGGTAAAAAAATCCAATCCGCCACTGAAGGTCAGTATTTGAGAAATCCAGACACACAAATATTAGTAGCCTAGTGTCATATCACCGACACTAAAAATCCACACAAGAAGAAATATCCAAGCACAAGCGAGATTATTCCACACAAGCACAGAACACACACACAAAAACACAAACAAGATTATTGCCGGTCGGCCATGTTACGCTTGCGAAAGAGAACTTTTTAACTCGACTAGGTACTTTTCCTCCACACGTCCGTCGTGGTTCACAGACGATCACTCAATGTTCCGACCTGCTAGCGGACTCGGACTCATAATCAGAGCTTCGCTCATTGGCGGAGATCGCGACGGACTCTCATTGGCTGGCGGAGGGGGCTCCCGTGCTTCCGTTCACAGTGCTCGTGCACAATGGATGAGGTTTTTTTTTCTTTTTCTTGTTCTGATTTTTCGATTCGGGAGTGCGAGGACTTTTTGTGGAGCGATTTTTCCGGGCCTGCTTTTCAGTATCGGGCATGGGAGCGACTTTTCTTGGGAGAGAAAAGGGGGAGGGGAGGGGACGTCTTAAGAAACTTTTGGACGGAAATCCTGCGGAGGGCTTTAGGTGAGGAGAGAGAGAGAGAGGAGGTAGAGAGTCTCCGGAGAAATTAAATCTCATACATTCATTCATTGACCGGTTCAATCGATTCCTCGAATTAAGAATGTAAATGATAGTGGCATAATGAGGTAGAGAAAATATGCTAGTTGATGTGGTGAGTTCAGCTCATTTGACAGTAGCGTAATGACGAAGTGAAAACAGACTGCTTGATAAAACGGTTAAGCTGAGTTGTGTAAAGGAGAAGTAAAAACCATAAGCAGCAGCTCCATCTTGGGGTTTTTGGAGATAGTCATGAGCAGAAGTGCACAAATGTCATTTTCGGGCATAAGTAGGGAGTTTAGGGAGACATTTTCAAAATGTAAGTTCCCAAAACGCAGCTTCAGGCTATCTTTGGTCACATAAAAGGGTAATTATACTCATGACCCCATGACCCCCTCCCCTGTGCAAACAAGCAAGTTTATTCGGTAGTTAAGCTCATTTTACTACCACCGTGATTTACTCTGATGATCAAACTGCATTTTATTACTTAGCTGCAATCATTCGTTACAGAGGGTTTTTGTTTTTGTTTGAGAGTACCTTATTGCTGAACCTAGCAAAAAGTTCGTTTAAAAAATTAGTTCTGTGTAGATTGCATTTAAGAATTATATTAAAGCTATTATCAGCATATTATAATGAGTGGAGGTAGGTTAATTAAGAATTTCGTGTTATTCTTCAGAAAATATATTTTGGAAGCCGCCATTTCATAAGCAATATCTAGCTATATGTGTTCATTGTTTTAACTAATTAATTTACAATTAGTTACGTTAAGTATTAGAAAAAAAGAGAGAGAAAAGGAAAATAGAAATAACTAATCGGAACAAAACACCTCTTCCCACACCGCACATCAAAGATTACTGCTTCAAGTTAAAAATGAACGAATTTTGGGTCACCTCCTTCAAAATTTGTGGAAGAATATTTATTTGTTTTAGACATCCAGGCTCAAAAATTTTAAAATAAAACCTTTTTCTGGTCCTAGTATAATAATCATCATACGAACAAAGAAGACATTTTTCGAAGCAAATTTAAACGTAATAATAAATGCAAATGGAAAAAAATAAAGCTGAGAACCGTGCATTGACGCAGGTATAACAATATTCAATTAAAATATGGTGGTTCTCTTTTTCATTCGAGATAGTTTAGAAACATTTCAGTAGTGCAAATGTTACCATTGTACATACTACTAAAAATACTGCTTTTTCAGGCCGAAATTGCGAACAAGATTTTAATAACTTTGACATGATCTCATTTCTAAAAATGGCATTAAGTCTGCTGTGATGTTCTCAATTAAACTAGAATAGATGATACGTACAAAAGAAAAAAAAAAGCTTTATTTTGTCTGGAATGTAAATTAAACTGGCACACATCTTTTTCAGAATTTTTCAAAAAAAGCCCAATTATTTATAATAAGCATTTTAATTATACTTTGCTTCTTTAAAATTTTGTATTTTCTTCAAGAGATTTTTTTTGTTTCAAAGATACCACAAAAGCTTGCGTGGAAACGGTGTCAAACAGGTTGAAGTTTTCCACAATCATCCAAATGTCGTTTCCACCCCGCCGCTTGTTACCTTAAAGCTGGCTTTTCCTTCATTTGCTTCTACGCACGGAGTTGCCTACTTTATGAATGAAATCCCCTTTTCTACGGAGTGGGGCCTCTCACAACTGCGTACAACTTCGCGGGGTTGAATCTTGAGTTCGAGAATGATTGTAAGAACAAAGAAGAGCCAGATGATCACGACTCTGAGCTGGTGTTGTGAAATTGGGGCGACTAAGAAGTTGCCCACACTTTATAAATCATGTACTTTAAGATTTTAAGCTATCAATATTACTTTTTAATTTCATTTGACAGAAAAAAATAATAAAAATAAAACATACTATATGATTTTTGAGATTACCATGAAGACGAGGATAATTCTTGCTCGCTGTAGTTTTTAAGAGAGATTAATTTTCGTCGTCATGGTTGTAAATCGTCTGCAATCTGAGTTCATTGTTTTTTTCTACGGCTTAATTTTAGCAGAATTTATATGAAGAAACTGGAGTGTTTTTTTTTTTTTTTGTTTTAAATGTAAAATTATGTTTCTTTATTTTATTTCAACGGGAACTTTGTGGCTCCGTCATAATGTGGGTTCTTGACCTTGCAGTAGGCTTACATTTTATCCATAGACATATGCTGACGTGACAAATGTGACTATGCATGCATTACGAAAGAGGATACCTAAGTAATTTTTAATGAGATTTGTTTTTTACCTTAGGACAATTTTTAATTCATTTGGTGCTTTGAAACTTAAAAGCGAAAATTTCACCTTTTTTTTCTTAATGTTATTTTAAAATGAAAATTGGATTTAGTGCAATTGAGTAGTGCAAACTTGCATTTGGTTGAGCAGTGGCAAATAGTGCTGCGGAGTCTAAGGGAAATAATCGGCTCCGACTCCGACTACTGAAATTTTGAAGCCTTCTATTCCGAGTCCTTTAAACCGAAATCCGTCCGTTTTCGACTCCACGACTCCGATTCTTCTGTCCTAGTGGCAATTCATTTGCAGTCAACTAATTATCGTTTGTTACAAACACGATCCAGTTTTTATTTGTTCTTTCAAAGTTCTCTTAGACTCAAAGGAACTAATCAAAAAAGATGTCGGCATCTTGAATTCTTTTTTTTTTTTTTTTGTCATTTCAAACTTTTGTGATTGACGCTTCTCGAACTTTCCATGTTGAATGGAGTTTAAAAAAATGCATATAAAAAAGAGAAAAAAAGTCGAAGAGTGTTGGAATACGACAAAAGTCATTCTATAATTGAAAATCCTCGCCACGGGGAATAAATCTCGACTCCGCTGCAAGTGTTTGCCTAATCGGTCGTGTGTTTCGTGTCGAAGAGGTGTTCCAATGGCTTTGTGCTCCGTGCATCCTTTCTCGAAGGAGTTCCCTTTAACAGGGAGTTTCCATCTGTTCCACCTTACGTGTGCCAGCTGGCCCATCTGCTGGTCTGAGGGGGCAGGTAGAGGCAGCTGGAGGAGGCCCTTTAAACCACCCCTCGGCCCCCTATCCACAAAGCACCCACTCCGAAACAACATCTCCCGTGAATGAGTTTCGATTCGGGCTCGTTCTTCGTGAATGAAATCGTACGACGGCGACCCTTCCACCCCCTTCAGGAACCATCTTCCGCCGTAGCCCCATTTCAGGAACTAATGATGCTCATGGTGCACTCATTCAGGATGACTCTGACCCACAATTTCTCTTATTTTTTTCTTAGTCTCCCACTCATATTTGAGGCGTTTAGGACCAAAACCATCCGGGCTATGGTGTTGGAAGGGAAATGACGGTATCCGGCTCCAAGTCCGGGAATTTTTAGCCTAAGACTCCATTGAACCAAAATCAGTCCAATTCCAACTCTGACTTCGTATGGCGGACTCCAGCAACATTTATCTAAAGAGGGCGTCATCAAATATTTTTCGGGAGGATCCTCCTACAGCTGTTAGCGCAGTCATTTATTTTACATTAGCTGCGTCGCCCGGTTTTGCATAATCTACCGTGAGAATAAAAGAAATATCAAGAGAAGATTGAGAGAAAATGACCGACTTCGGCTCTTGGAATTTTAAAGTCTTCGACGACGACTCCTTTATTTTAAAATCAGTCCAACTCCAACTCTGACTCCGCAGTCATGGGAGATTGCTGACTTGTAGGGAAAATGACCGACTCCTTTACCCAAAACATAATCCGGCTTCGCGACTCTGACTCCTCAGATCTTATCCAAACCAGCTCAATCCATGATTTTGGATTTTTTTTTCTTTCCTAATTTGTTAAATTTTCGTCGATACTATTTAGTTTCAAAGCGATCGTAAGGGACTCGAACTTAATTCGGTTGAAAAACGATGCCAAAATCCTGCATTACATCTCAAACAGCTCACTCCATGTTTTTTGTGAAGGTCACTGCAAAGACGACTGAAATTGAATATGCAAAATCAATGCAAAATCAATGCAAAATCTATGCAAAAACTGAATAGAATTTAAAACGAAAACTGAGAAAAAAAGACCGATTTACTTCAAAACTAGCTTAATCAAAACTATTTTTATCCTTAAATAATTGAATAAAACTGCAAATTTAAAAACGAAGACAAGAATGATGCCGTACATCGATGCACCAAATACCTAAAGGGAAAAAAAAATCTTTGGGAAAAATTTACTAGACAGAGTGTGAAACGTTTTCTGTCTCTATATTTCTGTCTCTATATTAGATTACATGCTGTAACTATATTTGATTCCAAAAGAAAAAATCGAACCTCCAATGCGTAATCCAATAATTCTGAATTTACTGCTTGGAAGCGACTTTTGACGCCGATTTAAAGTTATCGAAATTTTTCATCATGCATTGTAATATTTTTTTTTATACAATGTAATAAACAGCCTCCTTTTCAGCTTCTACTACTTTGGCTTATAGATTTTTAATGTTTCAAAATCTTTCATATAAAAAACATGATTTTTAATCAACGAAGTATTCTTACTTTTTTCAAAGAAAAAAAATCTATTTCCGACTTTCCGTGGTACAAACCTCCACTTTCTTAGTGTAGGAACTTTAGTTCGCTATTGTTACTCTGCTGGGATGCTCACAATATCAGTTTTCGACATTTTATTTTACAACATAAGTTGGATTATGAACAGCCGATGCTATTTGGTGGTAACTATTTGGAAGCGATTCTTTAACGCCAACTTGAAGTTGCTTACATCTATCTTTATAGATTGTAGTATTCTAACCAATATAATAAATGATAAAAATCTTGTCATGTTATGAAATAAAAAAGGAAGGTTTTTAAACTTTTATACTCTTTTGGTTTAAAGTTGCACTATTTTTTATCATAATAATTTACTTTATATAACATTTCTCACGTTTTTCAAAGCTGCCCCAAGCAGCAGGATAACTTTTAACCAGGTTAAAAACTCATTTTAACTGACTTTTGTTATTAATATTTCTTAACTTTGTACAGTTTAGAATACTTAAAGACCCTTTTTTCCCCACTTTTTTTTGGCAATAGATGCAAGAGGACGATTAAAATATGAGAGAGACAGCTCAAAACAGAGAAATTATGGGTCAAAATTACCCTGAATAACTATCACGTCACGCTATCATCATGAAATAGGATGACTTTCTAGAATGCTTGCTGCACAGAACATTCCACAGGTATTCCACGCACATACATTGCAGTTCGACTTATACCTAAATCCCTCAGAAAAAGTACTGAGGTGACTTAAAGCGGAGAGAAAAAGTTTTCAATATAGCTTATTCATTACTGAGGTTTTCCCAAACAAAAAAGTAGAAAACTGTATGGAATACATGAAGCCAAACGTAAATTAAAATTGATGGAAATCAGGTGACTTGAAAATTCATTCCAAGAGAAGAATTAGATCTATTTTTGGCTATTTGGTTTCCCCTCTACCAAATATTTTTCGGTTGTCCATATATGGCCCACGGGCAATTCCATTTTAATAAAAAGCGTCAATTGCTGTACAAAAAACCTACAAAGACTCCAAATATATTAGATTCATGACCGTTGCATGAATTTTTTGAATAACATGAACCCCACTTCTATAAATTTCCAAGATTTCCAGAAGCAATATGGTTCAATAACGCACGTATTTTACAAATACTTCGATTATTGAGCCAAAAAGTATTATTTAAACATTATGGATATTCACGCTTTTATCTAGAAATATCCATGTTCGTCATAAAGTTCACACAATAGATCAAAGACTATTTATGTCTTAGTAGGCTGTTTTGTGAAAAATTGATCTGTCTGCTGCATCAAATTGCTCATACGTACAAACGATTCTCTCACAGAGCAACTGAAGACTGAGTTTTAGCTAAATGCGTGGTCATTTGTTTCCGCCTTTGTTCCTTCTTTTGTAAGCCAAGATGGCTGAATTTTCTTAATTCGAAGATGAAGTCCCAGCTGGAGGAACATCCTTGAACCGCACCTCTTCCTCCTCCCTTTTGTGCTCCACTTGCCGGAGGGGGACTTCCTCCTCTCTCTCTTCCCTGGGGCCAGATGGCACTAACCTGTGCACGCGCCAGATGTCAGCGGCGTGCGACACACACAAGGTGTCCGACAGCCAGTGGCGAGGGATGGAAATGTCATTCCGACACTCCCCACCTAGTACATTTTTGTACCAGAGCAAATCTGGTTTTTCTTTTCTCGAGTCGGTAGTCGTTCTATCATGATCAGCAAACCTTGGGTTCGTTACACACAAATAATGATAACGACAAGAGCATAGATTGTAAATAAACAGTCGAAAACTTTGTTCTGGGAAATGAGTGAAATGGGACAATGTGTAAAAGGTACAAATAAACACGTTTAAAATGAGTTAAGTCAGCCATCTTGTCTAGTGGTCAGAGACGTCTGACCGTGATGACGTGGCCCCGGGTTCGAATCCCGGCTAGGGCATGGACGTACTCTCTCCTGTCATTGCCTTTCTGTGTGTGAAAGAATTATGAATGGATGCCTACCCTATAAACGGGTCCTTATGGTATGTGTGTAGAGTTAAAACGGTCTTCCACCTTAATGGAGTTCGTAAAAACGGAAGCCGTACCTATCCTGCTCGGAAACCCGCGTGGAAAATGAAACAACAAACAAAAAACAAAATAAATTAAAAATTCATCCAACAGCTGTTTCGAGGCGACAAAATACAAGCCTCTTCATCAGTGCATAAAAACGAAGAGTGGTTTACATGAAAAAACCAACAGTCAAGTGAACGAGAAATGAGAAACGAACAGTTCGTCTCTCCTTTCTCGGATTGTATTTGATAGCCTCGAAACAGCTGTTTGCTGTGTTTTAAACTAATTTTAAATGCGTTTATTTGTATTTTTTTAAGCGTTGTCCCATTTTATTCAAAAATATAGATGTAGATCAATTGTCCCCAATATACGACCAGCGGGCCATTTGGAATCCATTGGCCTGTTGTTATGTTCAATGCTGCGAATTGAAAATTATGTTCTGGATTCTTCTTCCAAAACAAAAGATCATTTTCAGTTGGTATTGCAAATAATTGTTGCAAATTTCGTGCCAAGAGGCCACCATCAGTTCGTTGGAGTCGGGCTGATTTGGGGTAAAAGAGTCGGGGTCGAAGGTTCTAAAATTCCGCGAGTCGGAGCTGGAGGCAGTCATTCTCGCTCTGACTAAGCAGCCCTGGTAGCAGTAGCAGTCGCATTGAAATACTTACGTTGCTAAAATTAAAGCTTTTCACATTGTGAAAGTTGTTCCAGACACATACTTTTTACTTCCTTTTACGTAGTAAAGGAAGTATTGTGATCGCGAAAAAAAAATCACTCAAATTTGAGTCTAAATTTTGATTTTGCTCACCCCCGAATGAAAATTCCTTAGTTTTTCTGACCTGTCAGCACGTGTATATGTACCTAGCAACATATAAGCAGCCGAAAAATTTTTTTCAACCACCCCCGAGTTAATTACGACGAGTTTTCTCGTGACGTCTGTATGTACGTGTGTGCGTATGTGGGTCGCATAACTCAAAAACTATATGCCGTAGAAGCTTCTAGCTTGGTATGTAGGCTCTGAGGATGGTCTAGTTGTGCACCTCCCCTTGTGGTTGCATTTGAATGTTCCCAAGGGGGTGTTTTACCCCTTTTTTGGGGTAAATCAGTGTGAATTTCAATGCAGACTCAAGTGATATGAATTGGCGCGACCACTTGGCGATATGTCGCCAAGCTTTTGGTTGCCGTTTGACGCCAACTTGGCGACATGTCGCCAAGTTGGCGACAAATTTGGCGAAAAAAATATTTTTCGAATTTGGGTTCAACTTGGCGCTATTGGCGATATTTTGCGAAAAATTCACTGAATGATATTAAAATCAGCAATATTTAGAAAATTAACCATTGCAAAATATTTTTTGCATTGTTTCGTGGCAGATTAGGGGAGTAAATATTTGAATTGTTACCTTGCTCACTCCAAGCACTTTTTTTAACACTTAAGGCAACTACTAAGAAATTTACACGTAAAAGGAAGTAGTGTGGGGTCCATACCAGATTTTTTTTGTTTTGTTTTGCTTGTGGGTCGCAAGGAAGTTTTTTCGGATGAGCTCTTCGCACCAAAATAAACACTTAGTACTTGAAAATGGATAATTGTTAAAAATTATTTCCGTTATACAATTCCTTTCCGAAGAGCTGAAATATGTATATTTTTTCTTTTTTGTGACTCCAAAACACGTGTATTGCCCTCGTACATAAGTGTCCACGTTAAGTTTTCAAAAATGTCTGTATAAGAAATCATTATTTAAATTTTAGTTGGATATTTATCGATGTATTAAGGCGCAGGCGAAGAAACTAGGGCTGTAGAATCGGAGTCGAACTAATTTTGGCGCAAAAGGAATCGGATTCGCAGTTGTTTGTTGAAAGCTTTAAAATTCCAAGCATCGAAATCTGTAATTTTCCCTCCAAATCAATCGTGGAGTAGGAATCAGATTTATTTTGGAATAAAAAAGAGACGGAGTCTAATGTTCTAAAATTTTAAGAATCAGAGTCGGTCATTTTCCCTCTATTCTCGCAATCCTAATGAAAACGAATATATCGAGAATGCCTTGCATTCGTAAAATGTTAGCCAAAAGCGTTAAACCAGTCGCTGCCTTAATACATCCGAAAAACGCTTCGCTCCAAAACTCGAGTCCGAAGTCCAAGACTCGGGAGAAAATCGCGGTCCAGAGGGAGAGCAGGGATGCTCTCCGCATCGTCTGCGGGGAGAGAGGAGGGAGAGCGCGAGAGACGCGTGCAGCACACGCGCCAGATGTTCCAAGCTCTTGACGAAGGCCAGGCGCGCGCCACAGGTCGACGACGCTCACTCGTTACCGAATAAAGAGAGAGATAGAAGAAGAAAAGTGATCGTGTTCTAGATCAAAAAGTTATCTATCTCGCATATCTTGTGACTGGAATAACGAACCGACGAATTAATTGAACTGCGAGGTTCTTTTTCGGGAGTCGTTCGGTTTTCTTATGAAATATAGTGTAGTGGTTATGAAACCTCAAATCTTAACTAACTTTTCCATCGAAAGACTAGTTAGTTGTCTTATACTCATTTTTAGAAATATTTTTAGCCCCCGGAAATCGGAGCATCTGATTTCAAATTTTCATAGTATGTGTTTAACAATTAAAGGGGCAAGAGGATGAAGGTGACATTTGAATTTCGCCGATTTGAGCAAATTCAAATTAGTGTGTATTCAATTGTTTAAACTCACAAACACATTTGAAGGGGCAAGTGAATAAAGGTGATATGTGACAAATTTTTTAAATTTTTAGAAAAAGCTTTCAAAAAAATTATTACCTTATCACCTTCACCCATGGTAAAAAGTAAAAATTTCAAAAATTGTCACATATTACCTTTATCTACTTGCCCCTTTAATTATTTGGTAAATATCGAAAAGCATTAACACTTGAAAATAGAAGTGCGAAAGTTTTCTTCTTTCCATTTTCTTAGTCCACATGTTGAAGATAATCTCTTACTGCGGCAAAGTCAAGATAGGAGGACGGGAAGGAGGTTGGGATTTGGGGATATATCCTCCACAGAAAGTCAGTTTTTTTTTAAACAATGAAAAATAATAAAACTCTAATCATATCCCTCTCCGAATTTTTCTTTTTTCTGCGCCACTGAATGTTTCACATAAATTGCAACATGAAAGTGAACTTCAATAAACGTGTTTTTTTCTCTCGATAATCAGTGAATAACCAGCTAGTAATATTTTTTGAAAATAAGGTTTCTTCTTTAGATGAATTGGCAACAGCAACCCTTCTATGTTGTTCCAAAAAAAAAAAAAAAATGTTGTCTTTTTATTCACAGCTTAGGCGGAGTCGTTGCGCACCTTTCGAAATAATTGTACGATTAATAAAATGATTTTTGAGACAGCATTTTGGTTAAAAATATATATGTGATCAAAAATAAATAAATAAATGTTTAAAAAAAATGCCCTATGAAGTTCTTATGTTTTTTTTTTTTTTTTCAATGTTTGAAACATTCATTTCGCAGTCTTTTTATCGCAGTCAGTTAATCTTTACAAAACAGATTCTTGGCTGTTGTTCCTCCAAAAGAATATATATATATATATTAATTTTACAAAAAAAAAAAAAAAAAAAACTTTTGTTCTTGCTAAATTTATTTTATCATTTTTTCCACTTCTAACTTTCAATACTACATTTTTTTTCTTTTCTAAACCATACTTCACTAAAATAAAGTTGGTTGCCCGGTCTCCGAAAAACTGGTAGAAGAAACTCTCGTCTGCTTTAGTAATTTAAGAGCCTTTGACTCGGACTCCTTTACCCCAAAATCTGCTAGATTCTGACTCTCCCTTCGCATCAATGACAGATAGTGGACTCAGAAAGAAAAAGACGGAACCCGCCTCTTGGAATTTTAAAGTCTTTGTCTTCCGACTTCTGCTCCATTACCTCAAAATCGGTCCGACTTCGACTCTGATTCCCTGGCCGTGCCATAGTTCCACAGCTACAGCTACTAATTTAGGAACACTTTTCAACGAAAGCCTACCTACAGCTTGATCTTAGCATGCGTACTGCCTAAAACTTCAATTAGAACACTTACATCCTCTTCCTTCTCACTGCCTCAGATTTTGTCATCAAAAATCAATCCTTGACGATAAAAAAAAAAAAAAAAAAAAAAAAGAAATCACTCTAGATATCAGCGCGTTTTCGCTCTCGTATGCAGACATTGATGCGCGCTCGTTAAATGTCGGTTGTGTTCTCCTATCGGAGAGAAGGGGCAGCTGTTCCTTCGGAGAAGACGCTCTCCTTCTGCCCCCCCCCCCCCCCAAATCTTCTCGCGGCAGCTGCCGGCTCGCGCGTGGCGTCATCGGTGACCGGACAGCGCAGATGATGCGGACCCCTGACCGTCGGACAGCCTCCCCGATATCCGCAGAAACGTGCGATATTAAGTGGCATGCAAATTGCTGTGGCAGGTGATTCGTTAAATATTCATAATTTAGAGATTGTGATATTGCCCTAGGGGAATTCCAGTGCGACAGGAGTATTAATTTGTCTCAAAACACCGCATGAAGAGTGGAAATATGTCAAAATTTTGTTTCGCTGCATTAATGACATGAAGAACACGAATCCTACTTTTGTACAATGCTATAATTTTTTAAATATTTTCAGAAATAATATTTAGTTTTTTTAAAGGTGTTTATCTAAAGAATCATATTTTTATTGTAAATCATAGAGCTATTTTTTCCTGGATCGTGCTGCCTCAAACTTCGCGCCCTCTCCGCTGTGCTCACGAGGCCGTGGAGACGACACCGAATATGAGAATAGTAAACTTTCAGCTAACAATTTCAAAAATCTTAAAGGAATAATAAATTAAAATATTAAATTGCTGTGATATAGAACATTAAGCTGGAATTTAGGGCTGAAGTAACTTTTAAGAAGAGTAAAGTAGACTGGAGTGCGATTGTTTGAATATTGCGAATCGACGCTAAAAATGTTTTTTTGAGTAATTTCAACATTGGTGCAGCTTTGAGCTCTATCAAAATCTCGCCAAACTTGTGGTTAAACAATTGCAGAGACATTACTTGAAGAAAAGAGAAAAGCTTGCATTTTTGATAACGAGAGAGAGAAAAAAACAGTTGGAGATTTTGGACACGTAGAAGTAAACATAACATTGAATTTTTCTCTCTTATTTTCAATACTTTGGATTATAAACTCAAACAAAGAAAAAGTAAAAAAAAAATATTAATATTTATTATTGTAAATATTATCATGACTAATGAGCACAGATAATACGTAAAACTATACAAAAAAACTATCGCTGTACACACACGGGAGAGAGAGAGAAAGATAGAAACTTTTAGTACATGCTCCAGAACACAAACACATAAAAGACCAAGGTGGTATAGAGTAAAAAAAAAGTTTTTTCTTCTTCATATAAAAATTTCTCTCACAAACCGTTTTCACTGAACTTAGTTCTTTCCCAGTTTATGGTTTCTTAATCTTCTTAAAATCGCTTTAATGCATGCAAATGACTTCATTTTAGTCTGAGCTGCTGTTGTTTCTACTTGGGGCGAGTATTTCCCACACATTTTCGTCAGTTATCTTGCGGAAAAAGCAAATATTTTTTTTATGCAGACAACGTGACTTAATTGCTGATTTTGGAGTTGGAAACTGGACATCTGTTACTACAATGTTTACAGTCACAACAAACTTTCTTTTTTTCAGTATTTTCAAAAATATACTTATCTCTCTCGCTTTGTTCTTATCTGATAAAAATTCGATTGTGTTGATTTAATAGAGAGGGAAAAAAAGACTTCAGAAAACGTGGCACAAGACTATAAGGAGCTTGAATGGTTCTTTTTTTCGTGCAGATGAGCTCTTATTCTCTAATGTAACCAGTAGTAATGTCCAGTAATAATAATAAGTCCATGGGGGAAATAATGTGCAGTATCTGCAAAAATGAATTCTTGAGATTCTTAACGAAACACGTTTCGGATTTCATACTAGCAATAGGAAAATTTTGGAATTTGACGTTCAGAATCTGAATAATATAAATTTTATCAGTTTTATGGCAAAAGTGGGACCCCTTTGACCAAACTGACAAGGGGGGGAGGAGGGGCATATTGACCCCTCGTTGGCGGCCCTGAGGAAAGGTGATGCGAATACATAACATCTTATAAGTGAGTGGGAATAGAGGTGGATTGAAAACATTGAACAATATTACTGCATTATCAATTTCAGGATTCATTTATGAAGATTACTTTTATTGATAAAACTGGAACTGATTTCATTATTGAAGTCAATTTTCAGTGATAAAAAAGATCAGTAGACAAGAAAAAAGAAACGACCAAGTGTTGAATCCATCAATGGGCATCATTGTAGTTGTAAAATTTAACCGCTGGCACTTACAATATTCGATTGCTTGAATGAGAATGGCTTACCTTGGGGCACTTTTTTCCTTTCTTCTAATTTCTTAATATTTATTAATGTTGTTCAAATTTTACTTCGTATTCTTTTAACCTTTGCTTACCTTTTAAAATATATTTCAAGCTTGTATCCATATTGTAGGAAAATATTTTCGTGACTTTTGCTTTGCCCGAAAGTGACCTAGTGGGGCACCATAGAGTAAACTCTTATCTCTATGTATGGCAGTTAGCGATAGTTAGAATTGAATAGGAAGAATTCGATAATTGAATTACAATTTGGGACTGTTTGTTCAAGAAAAGACTATTTTTTTCACATGTTTTACACGGTTCTTAAAAAAAGTATAAATATTTACTGTGGTAACGAACGACCATTTGGATTTTCAGCAAAAAACAAAATACTAACACAGGTCATGTCGATCAAATAAAAATGTTTTAAGCACAAAATCTTTTGGTTAAAATATATTTAATAAGTCTAAATATGTACCTTAAACGTGGGTACAACGCTTTCTGCTTGCCTTTAAACAGCAGTTTTTAACTCAATTTTGTCAGTACTGCGTACTAGGGGTTTCTTTCTAGCGGATACTGTCGAAATTAATTAAAAAACTGCTATCTAACAGTTAGTAAGTAGAGAGCGTTCTATCTTTAAAAAGTTTGGATCAAAGACGGACTCTGGGGCCAAAGTAGCCTGTGTCTATACGGCATATCTTTTGTACCCCCGTGAGCCCAAACATTACCTGTCTCGAAGTAAACAACCGCATTGAAGTGTTAGGATGTTAATAGCAAGCTATTAGACTAAAACTATTATTGTACGCTAGTTTCATAGAGAAAGCTTAAATTTCATTACATTACCCGCTTCATTAATAGAATCAAAATTAGCTGTTCTGAGGTGCGCCGTGTTCCAAGGTGAGCCACTCTCCACCATATCAAAAGCAAGATCTTTTGAGAAAAATTTGATCTAGAGCTAAGTATTCAAGCATAGCTGCAGATGTTAAGTAATTGTAGTAATTTATCGGGAAAAAAATTTGAATTTTGACACCTCGAATTTAAATTATGTTTTTCGTAATGACGAGATGCGACAGGTGTGTGTATGTATGTGTGTAAGCACGCCTGCGTGCAAGTGTTTCTTCTCCACCATGTCCTGCATGGTGGTGCAGCGAGACTGTTGCAGACTGCACCACCATGTGATGCAGTTGTCGGTAAGCAGGTTCGTGCTGGTGGAGCACCGGGTTGCAAGACGTTGGCAGACTGCTAATCGGACAGAGAGACTAGACGACTTTAAGGTTCAAAAATATAACATATTGCAATTTGGCATTATTAATTTGTAGTTTTGAATTAATTCTAATTTTCTACTCTTGTAACTTTACTTTTGCTGATACTTTTCTAATTTTAAGTGTATACGAATAGAATATTTATATAAAAGATAAAATTCAGACTATAGATGAGACTAGGGTATCATGGAGTATTATTTACATTTTAATAAATAATTTAATTAGTTTTTAGATAAAAATGTGTGGTATGTCCGTGTGCACGTACCAATCTAACTGTGACGAACGATCACTTGCAAATATGTTACAGTTGCACAAAACTGAAAAGTGCAGGGGCCTAAGCTCCTGCATTTCTTTTCGATCCCGGAGCTCAGCTCCCGTGAGCTCCCAGGCAAACCAGGCCCCGGCCACAGGTTTTAAACGCTCTCCCAGCTTAGAAATTCAGGCGGCATCGCTCTCGGATTCCGAAGCACGCGTCGCCAGGTGTCTCGATCTCATAATCGAGCTTCGCGCGCTTACCTTATCACACACACACTGCTAGAGGTCAAAATCGTCTGTTTGTTTTGCCTCTTTACTATGCACATAACAGGAGCGGTTGTGATCTGAATTCTCACCCGAGGACTGTTTCCCGATTCGGTTTTATGTCTTTGGCCAGGGCCTGATTATGGCACAGACCAACTAGGCTTGGGACTGGGGCCCCATTTTCCTAAGGGGCCCCTAATTTTCTAAAAGCTGATGCACAGCATTAAAGAATTATGTATTTTTAAGAAAAAATTTGATTCATAAATTGAAAAATAAAAACAATCTCTTTTGATACTTAAGAGGCAGTTTTTATAAGAGTCAGGCAGGTCAGATACATACCATTTTTGATTTCGCTCAAAATTTTGGAGCCTAAAAAGGGAGAACATAGAAGGGGGCCTCCAAAATATTGCCGGCCTTGAGCCTCACTTTTAGTTAGTCGGGCCCTGTCTTTGGCTCATGATATTTTCGTGCCAAATTCCGATTTATTCCTCCTTTTCCTGCCTTACTATGACTTTTGAAGATCATGAGCACTGCTAAGCATTTAACGTTAATTGAAATTCTGCTACTTGAGTTTAGCCTTGCATTGAAATGAACAAAAACTTGCAGACGGTTTTTATGGAAAAGGCATATTTTTATCGAGCAATGACAAATTGTTACATGGAACTGATTTTCCAGGGGTCCCAAAACGTAAGGATATGCAGAACTTTGGGATTGTTAAAATTTTGTATGTATGTTATTTGACGTATTCTCAACTAAAAAATAAAAACAATTTAAAAAAAATGAAATCTATAAAATAAAATAAAAATAGAAGTTCATAGCCAGTTTTATTCGGTGTATAAAGGGTTAAAAGTTTCTTTTACGTAAGGGCCATTCTCCGGAAAGCAGTACGAATCATGTCCGACACTTTTGAATATTGTTTATCAAATTTAACAATTTCCAACTACTTGCGGAAAGGGAAATTTTTTTTTCTCATTTCTTTATTTTTTAGAAATATTATTAATTTCTCAGGACATATCTCCACAGTTTTATAGTGATTTCTTTGTGACACGGAATTCGTTGAGATTTTTAATAACTTCTTTACTTCATGGACTTAAAAAAATGTTTTCAATTGTTCACATACGCCCCTATGTAGGGCTTTATGAAACTGAGAATAAATTGAGCACACAGGCATAATAATAATAATAATCATAATAATAAAAAAAATCTGGATATTCATCGTATTTCAAAGAAAAAATATCGAATATGAAGCATATGCATATATGTACCAATTGCATTGAAGGATTTGCAACCTATACTGTGTTAATTTGAATCGTACAGTAATGTGTCAAGATGAAAATATTTTTTTCAAATATATAACTCTGCTCACAATCAAATTTTAATGATTCGTTGGTTTTTCTGATTACTAAATAACGGAATAGACTTGAGAAAATTTGTTACTGACTACACAGTACAAATAATATTTTATTACATAAAGAATGTTCTAAATATATTACTTTTAATCTTCTTGTAAAGTATGATAATGTATTTAAAAATGATTTTAAATTTAAGTTCTTATCTAAATTTAAATATTTTGTGTCTTTTTATTTCCTGCAACTGTTGTATGACACAAAATTGTTGACCAACTAATAAGAAAACTAAATGAATAACTAAATAAATTTAATAAAATAAATTTATAAATATATTGTATAAAAATTACACTTAACTACTAAACATTTACTCACTTTTAAAACAATTGTAATATTTTTCACTACAATTACCCCTTAATGCCTAGCGTCCCTTTTTAGAGACGATCCAAAAGGTGTGTCTTAATTTTCCAAAAATGAGCATTTCAATCAAATAGTATTGTTCAATTATTACTTTGGTATTGTTTCAATTCATTATAAACAGATTGCAGCATATAACCATTGTATAGTGTGTTCTATAGCCGTTTTATTATGATCTTTATCAAGAATTACATAGTTCCCAATCTCAAGATCAAAAAGCTACGTTTTTAAAATAATTCCCAGCTTCCCAGTTTATGTTAATTGCTGCTTTTATTTCTTCTTAAAAAATGTCTTTTTAAATACTATTTCGTTGGCAGAAAAAAAAATTAGTGAAAAAAAGTATGTACCCTCTGGTGCCTAGCGTCAGTTTTTAGGAGAAATTTTTCTTTGTTTTGATTTTTCTTGATTTTTCTTGAAAAAATATTTTATTTTTACATGATATTTTTAAAATTATTTTTCCTGTCCGTCAAACACTATTTGTAACCAGTATACAAAATATCTTTGTGAGAAAAAATGTCAGTATATGGATAAAATATCGAACTGTTTACATCTGCCCCGGATATGCGCTAATAAGTGCTTCATCACTAACTTGCAAAAATAAACAATTCCCAATTCAAGAAGAAAATTTAAATATTGTCATGCATTTACAAAACTGAAATGCAAGTTAAATATATACAAACCTATCAACAAGATTTAATTCTAACAGATCAGAGATGGTGAAAAAGCAAGTCATTTTTCATCGGGTCAACATGAAGCGAATTCTCGTTTTGAAGCTGTCTCACAACTGCTATTATGATAATTAATCCTGCAGCAATGTGTTTAATTAATGTCTCTCAAGCAGGATTAATTGGCATGACGCTCGTTATAATTCAGGAGTGATTGCGAGTGAGGGACGCTTTTCTAAAAGACCTATGGTTTTTCCAAGAAGATCGAGATTGTTTTCAACTATTTCTCTAAAAATATTTTTTGATACCTTTATTTAACATTCCATTTTATTTTGCGTGTATCAATAGATATTTTAAAAGTAAATTGTTTTTCATTTTTCAGTTTGTTAAAATCAAAAACCTCCCGTCTTGGATTTCTTCTAAGTCGCTTTTTTTCAGCAGCTCCTAGGCAACAAAAAAGGGGTTGTAAATTTGATGTATCTGTGTATCTGTCTGTGGCACCATAGCTTCAAAAGGAATGAACCGATTTTGGTTCATTTTTTTGTTCGAAAGAAGATTTGAGCTAGAGTGTTCTTAGCTAAGTTTTGTCTTCACTGACTTTAGTTGCCAAAGAATTAAATTCAAACTTCGAAAATTGGCGTTTTCAGGTAATTTTTACAGTGGAAACATATTTGCTTATTTAAAACGTTAGTATTATTACTAATTGAAAGAACGAATTTTTCTCATTCCGATGGAATTTTATTTGAAACCCCCAAGTTATTCCTCGTAGAACTGAAGTTATAACCTTTTTAGTATATTTCAAATACAATTCTAAACCTTGATTTTAAGCTATTGATAATGATTTCAATGTTGCCAGACAAGAAAAGAAAGCTCCATGATTGAAACCTTTTTTTCTGTTGGCGTTTTCTTTTTGTTTATAAATGAAATATTTGTAATCGATTTTCGTGAGG
>JAXGGA010011020.1:0-44257 GCA_038373865.1 Uloborus plumipes
TAAAAATCCGGAGTTTAAAAGTAATGTTTTAAAATATTGATTTTTTCAATGAGGTAATAGTTTTATTATCAAAATTAGCACACATAATTATAAATACAAACAAATTTAATAAACAACAGATACTATAAAAATATAGTATCTGTATAAAATAAATGAATATTAACGATAAGATTTAATGCTTTGAGAGCACACATCAGCAGTAAATAATTTTAAGATGTTTATTTGTTGTGAAGGAGTTTCAATGCCAACAATAAAAGTATACATAAAATATGAAAGTAGAAATAAAAATTTTAAAGGGTTTGAGTCTCAAAATATTAAAAACCCTGTGAAGTAAACATTATTTGATGTCAAGAAAGAAAATGTTGCCATGAAATAAAATATGTTCCTATAATAACATTAATATGTCCATAAAACAGTGCTGTGTACATAAATATTTTACAATGGGGCAACATTAAATCCTCAAAAAATGTAACGTAAAATGAATAATGCAGAATAAGAAAAAGGAATTTTTACATAAATGAATAAAAGTCATATTGTTAAATTTTAAAGGATATCCAATGTGCATACAGAGAAAATAATCAGTAATCGTCAAATGCTTCATCAGTAAGTTGTTTGTCCTTAAAATTTAAGCTTTTATAAGCCATTACCAATTTTGATGCAGTTTGTAGTCCAAGCCACTCAAACTAAACCAAAACTGTTTGACATGCACTTTTTGTTTTAGTTCCAGGTTCTTATTTAGTATTTAGATCTTCAGTTTTGATTTAGTCTTTGAATCAAAATTAAACCAATATTTCTTGTAGCATCTAATGTATTTTCAAATACAAATGATATACATTTATATGTGTATTTAATTCAAAAAAAAATTAAACATAGAATTTATGAGAAAGTATCACATAAAGTTTACTTTTTAAGGGATTGTAATGTGTTAAATAAATATTTAAAGTGACAGAATATTCTTTAATTTCCTTTTAAAAATTACCTATATTAAAAAAACATTTTTTTTTCTATTTGTCTACTCTAAAATAATGTGATTATACTCAATAGTTTATTCGCTATGTTAAATTTTATTTCTTTCAACTAAAACTAGTTAAAAATCAATGGGTTAATTCAGGGCCGTAACCAGACTTTAGTTTCGTGGAGGGTTTTATCAAACCTACTTCTCGTAAAATCTATAAAGTCAATAAAATTTGATTTTATGTTCTTATTACTGTTGATTCTTGTTACAATGGATTTTAAAAGGATATAAACATGAAAAATGCAAAAAAAAAAATCATCTTTTCAATAAAGAAAAAACAATCTGGATAGATGAGTTAACTCAGACTCAGATACATGCATTCAAAGGAGTACTTTTGAAATTTATATTTTGTGACACTTGTAAGATGTGTTAAACGTAGAGTTTGGTACTTACAAATTTGAAGATATTTGGTGTTTTTTTTTTTTTTTTTTTGCAATTTATTGAATAACAATAAATACTACAGAAAAAACACTTAATTTGTACTTCAATTGTTCAATGATAATTTCATTTTTCAAATGCAGTTTCAAAGTAAATAAAAAAAATCAAAATAAAATAGCAATAATATTTTTTTTAGTGAGAACCTATGAAAAGAATTTTTGTAATAGTTTCGAAAATTTTCGGAGGGAGTTTGAACCCTAAAAATCCACCCCTTAAATACGTCCCTGTGTTGATTGCCATTCTTTTCTTTTTTGTATGATACCATTACTCTATTTTGAGAAATAGGTAATGCAAGAGAGATACTAATTGTATATCATAACATTTTTACACATCAAACGTATGAAAAAAGGTGCGTTTTTTTCATTTCTTCCAATTTTGTCCATTTCGTCCAATTCTTCCGGCGTCCCGGACTTTTTGCAAAAAAGTGGACGAAATGACAACCCTGATTTATACAGTACTTTTTTTTTCCAAACTGGGCAGCCTATAGTTTCCCGTTTTCATGACCCCATGAACGAGAAAATTTCGTATTTTTCGCAACGAATATTGCTGTGAAGGAATCTTAACTATTTTTCGCGGCCCCAATTATTTATTTTTGATAAGTAATAATTGGGGCCGCGGAAAATACAGGACATTTTTAAAAATTCAGGTTTACTGATATTCTTAAGAATGTTTAAATTATTCCGCTTCTCTTTTAAATTTCGTTTAAAGTCCTGAAATATTTTTCTAAAATTTCATTCATTCATAAAATCGGCGGCCCCTTTCTTCAGAAAAGTGGGGGGGGGGGGGGGGGGGGGGGTGTAGCACCCCCACACCCCCCCTTGCCGACGGCCCTGGGGGCTTAGGGTATGGACATTCACAGCAAAGAGTATCTGAAAACGTCGGTCCCCTTAATAAAATTTTATAACAATCAAATTCTGTTTATTTAAAAAAATCTGTATTATTTTGAAGTTAATTTCAATAGTTACTTTTGAGACAACTATAAATTACGTCTGTGAAACTCATACTTGAAAACAGTAAAACCAATCATTTACTATTTGTTTTGAGAAATCTTGCACAGTGCTCGAATATTAGTCTTATTTCACTTGCTCTACACAAAAGAAAGTAATGTTTGCAGTAGTTGTTTAATAAATCTATAGACATTTAAAATAGTGCTACAAACAGAGAATAACAATAATTAAGAATCTACTTGTGTGGCTTTTTGCCCACAAACATTTCACAGCTTCTCCATTTGCCAGATGTAGTAAGAATTTAATTTCGAAAGATAAAATGCTGCGGAATTTTGAAAAACCGTGTTATGCTAAACAATTTGAAATTAATGATTTCAAACCATTCATTTCCCGGTAATAATTTCAACGTTCTTTGTAGAAGGAAAACGATCCGTTTTTACGTCATATCAAACAAAAGCACCGTTCGAATTAATTTGTTCACTCATTGCGTTAAAAACGCAGGATAATGTAATTGATTTTCACTTGTACAATGCACATTATTTATCTTTGAGAAATAACGGTAACTGGCTCTACTGTCCAAAACAATCCAGCTGGAATAAACTTGGAAATAAATGGCTTCCAGCCATTATTTTTAGGCCACTTATTTTGTTTTGGTGAGAGTTTTTTTTTTTTTTTTTTTTTTGTGGGGGAGAGGGGGATATTTTTTTTTCCAAAAATTTACTCAAACCTCAATCAGTGGAATGCAGTAGAAAATTTTAATAGGCATGATTTTAAGTTGCTTTCAAATGCAAAAGAAAAAAAAAAAACTAAAACTTGTGGGTAAAGCTCTTTTTGTTATCAAATAACTATAAACATCATAATAATCTTTGTTGATCTCTGTCGACTAAATAATTTCTGTTGAAACGTTTCTCACCAATTTTTTACCCCACGGATCGGTTAAATTTTGGAGAAAAATTTCGCGGTCTATTCTCCCCTCTCCTCCTCCTTTTTCTTTTTATTTTTACCCCCCCCCCCCCATGAAAAGCTTTTAAATTGTTCGCAGCATTTTTGTTACAATTTAGTACACTGTTTAAATCGAAAGACTAAAGAAAAGCAATTTTGTCTTTTATCTATGTGTTTTGTAACTGAGCGATGAACCAGCTTTTACATTTATCTTTATCCCTTGGAAAAATCTGTTTACCACTTTGGGGGAAATTACCCCCAGGCTGGGAACCGCGATGATAAGGCATAGTTTTGAAGTGACAGCATGAAAGAGTAAAAGATGGCGATTGCGGGAAATGTAAAACCAATGCATTAAAACATAAAGGAGAAGTTGGGACACTACAGCTGAGTTTATACATTTATTTTGCTTTCAGTTGAAACATTTTTTGAATTTTTGAGTTGACAATGATGAAATGCCGAAAATTGCAAAACAAGGAAGTGTCGAGTATGAGTCAGTGCGACGCAAAATGAATGATTTTCTTCTCTCTAATCTCAACACATTTGAAGGGGCAAGTGGACAAAGGTGATATGTGACATTTTTTAAAATTTATATAAAAAGCTTTTAAAAAAAATGTTTTTTTTTTTTAAATGGATTTTTCTTAACGGGTAAAACGGGGTCATATTCCTAGTTACCAACCATTTCTGTGACTAAGGGGACATGATACTGATGGACTTATCACCTTCATCTATGGTAAAAAGTAAGTTTCAAAAATTGTCTCATATCACTTTCATCCACTTGCCTCTTCATTTGAAACTGAACCCTCAAGATGGAAACTATTATAATTTTATGGCTGTCACTGTGCAGGCCCGTCATTTAGGGGGGGGGGGCAAGGGGGGATCAATTGCCCCCCCCCTGGCTTTGAGAAATCAATGTATTTACATATAAGTGGGCGGGGTTTTTGATGTTTTCCGGTGAAATTGCATTGTTTGGACCCTTTGCCCCCGCCCCTGGAAAAATTTGAAATGACGTCCCTGTCACTGTGTAACCCTGCATATTAATTGCCATACTAAAGGTGACCATTTTCCCCGTTTTGAACGGGACAGTCCCGTTTTCAGGAAGGCTATCCCGTTGTCTCCGAACACAGCTTCGAGAAGCGAAAATGTCCCGTTTTCTGAAAGAGAGTAACAAACAGGAGAAAGTAAACCAACATAATTTTTTTTTTCAAAGTAAAAAACCAGACCACTGGTAACAGTTTTAATTATGGGACCTTTCTCAAATTCTAATTAATATTGATCACATTTTCAATATTTTTACCACTAATGCACTCCAATTAAGGGACTTTCTTTTCTGAATAAAACGCAGCTCTTATATAACTGCTAGTACTAAAGTAATTGTAAGAAATTATTCCAAGAACTTTATTTGTACTTTTGGATAAACTTGTGCTTCAGAAGAAAAAAAAAAAAATAAGCACGACGGAAATTGTTTTATTTTACTTGTTGATTTCTGTCCCCAGAAATTGTATAGAAACTGTTTTTCTTTTCTTTTCTTTTTTTTTTTTTTTTTTTGCCCAACAAGTTAGCTGTAGCGTTTTGAAAAAAAAAAAAAAAAAAAAAGATGTGTGGTCACTTCCTTTTTAGCATATTTTGTCTGACGATACAACGAATTGGATGACATTATTACAGAATTGTCCCACTCCCCTCTCCCGGCCTTTATTACATATTTCTCATTAGATTTAGGTGTGAGCTGTGTTTGTATGGTCGTTTTTTATTTTTCGGAAAACTTGAAGTTTTATTCTGCAAAGTGAAAATTCTCCCCCCCCCCTCACCCCCCCCGTAAAATTTAAGTTTGGGGCTCCCCTGCAAGCACCCTCACCGCAGTTATGGGTTAATTCCCAGCGGGTCATCTTCAATTACCTACCGAAGTTTTATTCACCCTGATAACTGTTGAGGCAGAACTATCCCGCAACTCGGTTAAAGCGGCAACAGGACCAGTTTTGAAAGCTTGCGTAAATAAGTGCCTCTGCCTCCTCTTCCTTTTTTGGACGAAAGCAGAAAAGACCATTCGTTCTCTCGAAAAGAAAAAAAAAAAAAAAACTTGACATTTCTTATCTCGACGTGACGTAAGGCAGGATTTCTGAGAAGAAATAGATAATGTGAGAGGGAAGAACGGCTTTTTTTTTTTTTTTTTTTTTTATAAATCTGTCATGACGTCGTGCAGGCGAAAGGAAAACTGTCGGGTCAGTGGGTCGTGCTGTCAAGTGCAGTCAGTCTGGTCAATTTATTGTTTGAGAATGTTTCACCATTTATGTACATTGGACGCAGCGCGAATATTGGTTTCGGATTAAAATTTGCAAATGTGTTTTAAACTTTCTGAATTTTAGCACTTGTCTGAGAAAGTCTTTTTTTGAATGCTCAACTGCTGTCGCAGGTTTAGTTTCACTTTTTCATCAGTATTCGATTTGATGAAGTGTCTGAATCTGAAAATAGAATGTTCTCATGGATTTCGAAGTTATCGTACTCCTCATGTTCCTGACTGTTCATTTAGATGCAATGTTTTGTTCGACGGCCAAGCTTTCGGATTTGATAAAAATTGAGCTTGGCAAAATACTAATAATAATAAATGCACCAAAAATAAAGAAATAAAAAAAACAGTAAAACAATTTTTTAGTGTGCACTAACAAAACATTAACACTATTTGTACGTGTTAAAAAAAGCAGAAGATAAGATAAAATTCTTGAAAGTGAATTTCATTTGCCACGACCAGGGCCGCAGAGAGCCAGTCAGTTTGGTCTCCGCCCCCCTCCCCCAAAAACTATTTCGAATCCGAACCCTAAGGGCCGGGCCGAAAGTTTCCAACCAAACTGACATGGTCTCTCGTCGGGCCTGGCTACGACGCAGTGGATCACGGGGCCGCGATCTACCAGTCGCTAGATTTGTGAGGTAAACGTCTGGCTTTGGGTAAAGTGGGATGACAAAAATAAGTTGATTCAATTTGGAAAAAAAATATCATCGTGAGCTGCTTCTATGATAACTATTTTGCGCACCGGTGAGTCTATTTTAAATTCACTTTTTTAATTTTCGCTCAAATTTTCTAAGATTTAAAGGGATCAACAGTAGTGGTAATTAACGAAGCATTGGCACTTGGCTGCAGTAAATTTTTAATTTTCATCTCATCTGGCAATATTTTTACTGCATTTTATGCCCAACTTATTTTTGTGTTAGAGCAGCTACAAAAAAGAGTTCACCAAAGTACATAGACCAGCAAACAGACGGACATTTTCAGAAATGGTCAAAATGTTTTCAGTAGTCCATAAAACATGTTTTTTAGACTTTTTTTCTATGTGCTTTGGCTTGGATGTATGGAGAAGAAAATAAAAATGATTACCAGCAATGTGTTAATTTTACCCAAAGGGTTTAACAACTCAGATCACATTGTAAAAGATACTATTAGCGAAAAAATGTATTGGTCAAAAATAAGTCAAGTATGTTCTTCTGTTTCATCATCAGAAAATGACAAACGTTATTCAGCACACAGTATTTGCGCCAAAAATAAATTAAAAGAATATAACATTGGTTTCTCAATTTGATTTAACGGGGGATTTGTGCTTAAATATGTTTACTATTAAGGGCTTAATTTCTAACAAAATAGTGCTGGCGTCTTAATTTCTTTTCATCCATAAACATCCTGATTTCTGTCCAGTGTATAAAAATGTACACAAACCTGAAAAGAAGAAGAGCTGACCTCTTGTGAGCTACCACGAAAATTTAACTCTGTGAGATTGTTGTCTATGAGATGAGAAAAATTTAAAAAATCATGTTTGCTGTACTGCTTTAAATTTCAACAGAAATTAGTCACGTTACAAGCCACGAGAAAAAACATATTTATACAAACTCCCAAGATGGTAAAAACAATCTCATGTCAAATACTATTCCAATCCTTGCAACCTGTCAATCATAAACAAAAGAAAATTTAATCGAAAAAAAATTCCAATTTTCGAAAGATATTTCCTTATCGAGGAATTTCTCCTCCGATCGGCAAGCGAATTGTTCGAACCTTGACATTCTGTAAACATTCGAAATCGATAAAAACAGGCTGCCGCCGCGCCACAACGTTCGGAATGCACTGATAGAGATGTCTGTGGAAGCTGATCCAGTGTGGTCGAATCCTTCTTTTCCCTCTTCCCACGCAGTTTTATGGACGGAAGCGCCGTTTTTATTTCTCTTCCTTATAACCGATGTGAGAGAAGCATCCGCCCCATTGCCGCTGAGTCATATTATGGCAGACGATTTTCCGCTTTAGGCGAAAACTTGTTCTATTTTCAAAAAAATCTTATGGTTTTTGGCTCGCGTCAATTTAAGATATTTTCATTTGCCATCATTGAAGATTAGTGAAAAAATTATTTATCGTTGAAATCGGTGAGAAATTTTTCGTTGGAAATTCTCCAGACGTTTTTTCAACATTTTTAATTTTTATCTTCAAAATGTCTTCAACCTTTTTCACATAATACAGAAAAAAAAAAAAAAACCACTAGCGTTTTTAAAGCAGTGAGTTACCGCCCCTAAGCAAGGGCTAAGGTATGAACATGCAATACACCGCCAACTCGGTTATTTCCATCCATGGACTGCAGTTTCGTGCGTATTATGCACTCGTTAGCATGGAATAAGAAAGTAACCGAGTTGGAGACAAAAATCCTCTTATAGAGCAAAGAGAGCCAAAAAACTTTGTTTAATTTTTTTAAAATATTATTATGATATGCTTTTTAATCCACCTTCATTTTCTGAAAACTGCCTCTCATAGTGCCGTACCGAGTATACTTGTGAAAAACTCAGCACTCTGCCAATTTGCCGAGTACTCGGTACTAGGCTAAATTTTAATCTGGTAAGCCATTACCGAGTAGTTATAAAAAATTTAAGTTACTGACAGAAGTCAGACATTGCTGTAATAATTTTTGAGAAATCTTTTGCCTTTCACAATTCTTATACTCAAATATTGATTTTTCATATTTTCCAACATTCGTGGTGAATAATGAAAAATCATTTTTTTTAATTTACGAAAAGTAACACACATTACAAATAACTGAAAGTGGAAAATCAAAACTTACAACGAAAAATAAAATGCCATTTTTTATAATGTAATTTTTTTATCTGGGTAATATTGGAATTTTAAAAACAGGAATAATGTGGCACCTCACGACCCCGAAAGGAATTCATCAGGATTCCATTTGATGTAATCACCCACATGTTGCGAACTCCTCCTGACCTGTAAGGTTTTATGACCCCCCCCCCCCCCCACACACCCAGGCGTAAATTAAGGTTACATTGGTAGCACATGAAAATTGCCCTTTTCAAGTTGAACATTGATTGTAAAAATTTTGCAAAACAGGTGAAATTTCCGTTCTTCCAATTGCATTACATAATTAATGAACAGTTCTGGTGACGTGATATGGATTAAGGATTACTGTGGGATGTATCTATTTAATTAACAACAGCATCTCGGTTCCAAATTACAAATTAAATATTCTGCAAGCATCCTTGCGCAATGTTAAGGGAATGGTGAATGAACCGAACGCTTTACGATAAAATTTTACAACTTATTGTTATCTCTGTTTTCCAGTGAGCCGTGCTTGTATCCAAAGCTTTCTAAAGTAACATTTTGATAGCAGTGCCATAAAAGAGGAAGCTGGATGAATCTTTCATCATTTTATAGCTAACCGTCGTTTTCTTGTCTGAAATCAGTGAGGCTGGTGTTCTTTTGCATGGTTTTATTTAGCACTAGTTCCAAAACAGTTTTTTTTTCATGTCCTGTTTTTATTTAATGATGTTGATAAGTACGTGTTGATGGTCACAAAAATTAAAGAAAAAAAAATATCGTAGAAATTTATTGAACTTATAACAGCGAATAATTACAGCAAGCAACACATATTTGCTAGTTGCAAGATTGTTCTTTTAAGATCGTATACAACGCTCAAATTGATGCTTGCAAGATCCCTCCATCAAGCGCTCATCCCCCCCCCCCCAAGGGCAATGGCGTACCCCCTCAAAACTCTTTTTTTTTTTTAATTAAACAGGGAGGCAGGGTAAACCTTTAAATCTCTCCATAATGCGACGTCTTTAAGTTGCTAACTAAACCGCAGAATGCTTAAAAGTCGTTTCTTGTTGAATTTTGTCTCGAAGTCCCAAGCATAGAGGTTTCAAGTATCCGTTTTATTTACTCTGAGTAATTTTACAAGACCACATGTTAGCAATACACCTATGACTAACTAAGGAAGATTACTAAGTAATATGCACGACAGCATGAGATGAAATGATTCCAAAGCGCATTAAAAATAAATGTTCAAATTTCTGCGCTAGCTGCAGCTGTTGCCACTTTCGCTGCAATAATAAGTACCAATTTCTTCTCTTTTAGTCATTCTTCGTCGTCAAAACTGATTTAATTTGTAGAGCACCGCCCGTGTGCATTTTCTAGTTTCAGCAGAAAAAAAAAAAAGCCGAAATCGTGTTTCATAAATTAGTATCGTCTCTAAGAACACCCAAAAAAAAAAAAAAATAATAAAAAAAACTCCATCAATTCTACAGAACAAAAATATTGCATGTAACTACAAGTGCAGTAGTAGTATGACTATTTCAAGAAGTTGTGTGTGTGAGAGAGAGAGAGAGAGAAGTAAAAAAAACTAACAGCTGCAAAAACTCATTTAGTACACAAAAAGCGCAAAGATGAGAATATTAGAAACATTAACTTGAAAGTTTTCCCAACCATGGAATGCAGCCAGGTTTTGAAACATTGATTTTAACCAGTGGTCGGAAGTAGCGCGCTACAAGTAGCGAAACTACTGTAGTAGCTACATTTTTTAGTAGTTTGTAGTGTAGCGCACTACTTTTAAAAAAAAGTAGAGTAGTGAGTAGCGCGATACAAAAAAATAGTAGTTTGTAGCGATTTCTGAAAACTACTTTTAAATTAAAAAAATAAATAAATAAATGAAAAAATTTAAAAAAAAAGAGAACGAAAGAAAAAAACAAGGTTTTTCTTGTAGCGAATATTTGTAAAAATTGTAAAAAAAATCTAAAAAAGATAAATTTTAGCAAAAAAAAGGAACAAAAAGGAAAAGTAACAAATAAATTCAAAGACAATTCCTATTTCTATTCCATATTCAAATGAGGTATTTTTTTAATCTAAACCACTTTTCGAATTTTTTCGGTCGATTTTCAGACGGTGTATTCTTGTTATTTATTTATTTTTTAAAAAGTAGCGAAGTAGCAACTACATTTCAAAAGTAGTGTAGCTCGCTACATTTAAAAAAAAGTAGTTGTAGCTGTAGTTAACTACATTTATAAGAAAGTAGTTGTAGTTGTAGTTCGCTACGAAAAATATGTAGTTTTTCCAACCACTGATTTTAACATCTTAAAGCAGCATTTTCTTTCTTTTTCTTCAGTTTTCTTTGTTTTCGATGTCAAATAGTTTATAGAGGCCGGTCATATGGACGATTGCGGCCGGGGGGGGGGGGGGGCGGATTTTAGAAACGGAGGATTTTAGAATCTGAGTAATTTTTGTGTTTTGTTGTTTTTACTAAAAAATGTACTGAATGCAGAAACTGCCCCCGTCCATCCTAGAAATTTTTGAAGGAACGGTCTTTTTACCCTTGAGTTCTCTACTCCGTGTTTTTAAATCATAGTTTTTCATAAATTTCAGCCTGGTTTTTCTGATTTTTTGTCGATACTAAATATCATACGAAAGAACATGAAAAAATTGTGATATTTTGGTCAAAAATTGGGGTAAAGAGTCTTGAAGTAGTTCTTATGCCCCCCCCCCCAAAGAAATGTTCGTGGAGAATTTCTGATAAGAATTTCACGTCGACAGTAGCTATTTTGGAATGAATGACCTTTGTGCAGCAAAAGTATGAGACACAAGCAAGCAGCAAATTGTTTCGGGGTTTCTGGGAACCCATTTTTCAATGCAAAAGAAATGTGACTTTTCATCCAAAAGCGCGCATTTCTTTGCATTGAAAAGAGATTCCTTGAAACCCACCACACGTGTCTGCCACCAATATGCCAATTTGTATCTGGTTTACGTTGTTTACCTTTGTCACCTAGTTATTTGTTTTTGTATTTATGTCCATATAATAAGAATAATTATGTTCTTCTGAGGAAATCGGACTGGTGACTGATCAAAAACAAACGCTTGTCATTATCAGGTCCGCCGAGAGCCACGGCGGGCCTCTTGTCCGGAGTCCTTCCACCTAAAAATCTTATAAAAATTACACCACTCCGAATCCTAGCCGGGCCACCTAGTTTCTGAACAGATCGACATGACATCTTGTCGGCCCAGGTCATCATATGTTACTCAGGAGCCCAATTGCACAACTTTTAAGTTTTTGGGACATCAAAGAATTTCAAGAGATCGGCCGAACAATCCCCGCCGTTGTACGAACCTGTACTTGAATTACACATTTCCAATTGACTGAGGTCATTCAGTCTTCTGACAACACTTACGGCAGCACGTTTTCTGAGTGATGTCATGCACATAAATTCCCGCCATGAGAAATAAATTATGCTCGTGGCAAAACCGTTCGTATGCGCCTACGCATTTCTCGCGCGTCGAAGGCATCGCATATCGTCAGCTGTTATTCTGTCCGTTTCGTCACATGTCGTCTGTTGACATTGCGCAATGTCGGTAGAATGCAGTGGTGGTCTTCACGGTGATTTGTGACGATAACGTGCACTATTAAACACTGGTGAAGAATTTATACTACCACTGTATTAGGTTCGCGATGGATTTTTTTTTTTTGCCCGTTATGCACTGTAAATGTATTGCTTTGCAGAATATTTTCTTCCGAAAGGATTGTTGACGGGAGATAAGTACTTGTTTCTGTCGTCTTGTGCCAGCAAGTTGGGCAATTTGGGGTGCGCTGCTTCACTTTTCTAAACTGTACCGTCCTTCGGCGTAAAGTTCGAATTCCACAGTACATATATGCCACAATGATCCGTTAAAAGGGAAACCACATACACACACACACACATTTACAGCACAACGACGCGTTCACCCAGAAAAAGGAGAAGGATAGGAGAAAGAAAGGACATCCATTCCTGAGCCGGGACTCGAACTGTGAACCTCCCCATCCAGTCAGACTTATCTGACTATACTAGACAAGTTGGCCGGCGACGTGTAGGACTTTTTTGCTTCTTGGTTCCCAAATCAATTTCTGCGGAACGTTGTCATATGCAAATCGATATATTCTGCTAAATCGGGGTTCCTATTTTTTTCCGATTCACAGCTACTTTAAAGAATTATAATTCTATCACACCACACCCCAGTCTCTCTATTATGCACATATACTGATGTCATGGACTCTTCGTAGCACCCATTTTGGGAACTCCTGTCATAAACTGCAATTTACATCTTTAGAAAGTTGTCCCTGAACCAAAACCGACAACATGTTCCTGCAGAAACATAATTACATCGCTTTGCTTTCATTTCATACATTTTTCAAATTTGCTTAATGTGGCTAATTTTCAAAATTTAAATCAGGAAATGAATCTAACCTAAGATTTTTTTTTTAATGCAGTAGAAAGGGACGAAACGATACGTACTCGACAGTTTGATTGAGACCTAACGATCAAGGATTTAAAACGCACTACCAAATTACATTTCGTACTGCGGCATTTCGTACGGTTCTAATCAAACTCGAGTCTTGAAGCATTGAACTACCAATGATTTCTAATTCTGGTTATATATTTCCATCTTCCAATGACCCATCCAGAAATGAAATTTTCCCTCCATTTCAGGACAATGGTTATACAATGGCAATTAAGTGTGTAAGAACTAACAATATTCAAATCGCACTGCATGCTCAAAACTTCACCGTCTATCTTCCATCGCATGAAAATTGGAATTAATTTTCAAACACGAAGAGAACTAGTGATTTTACATAAAGTTCAGTATGTGTTTCATGAAGGTTATCTTTAAAAATCTTCTATCATTATTTTCTAAATCATCGTTTCAGAGCGATGATTTTGTAGCGTCCTTTATTTTATCCTATGTATTTTTTTTTCGCTTCACTTCAGTGAGTTTTGAACGTATATTTAACCTATTATCTTTGTACCTATACGATGCATTTTCGACTAGCCGTGTTGTTTTTACCCAACATATAAAAAACTTTAACCTATTCTTTTCTTCGCTATTTTATTGTATCCACTTATAACGGTGGTTTTAAGCTCATTCGTGCAATATTTTTGTTACTTAGCAAAAATGAAGTAACAAACATATGTTGCACACTTGCTACAAAAGTGCCACAACTCAAAAATTGTAATTTTTGAGTTATGACCGTCATTAGACGTAGTTTACACGTCTCTACTAATCTTCAAAAGAGCCAGAAGTTGCATTGAAAAATCAGCTGCCAAAGGGCAGTTATGGCGTTTTGTTGTTATCAAGATGCATAGGACCCCTTCCACTGAAATGCCACATCTTGAGTATTCGTCCAGTCCTCGTAGAGTAACGTGCGTAAGTAACGATCATAGTTTGAGATGTATCGGTCTCATGGGCGCCCATAAGGGGGGGGGCAGGGGGGGGGGCTCGAGCCCCCCCTTGGAAATCAGTACCCTTTTGCTTAAAGTACTATTTAATCGGAATTTTTTTTTTCTTTTCTCATTATTGAATAAATTATAAAAAAATGCCAAATTTTAATGACTCCAATCTGCACTGAAATCGCTTTCAGAAGTTTAACATTGTGTCTCTTCCTACATTCTTCCATAGAACAAAGGCAGATTCATGGGTTGACAGACGCCGCATTTACATAGGAAACTATCCCATGTCTGCGGACTAGCGGTTAGGAGAAAGAGTGGGCGGATTCGAGGATGGCAAGAAAACTCGACATTGTTTGGCATTTGGAATTTGTAAAAAAAGAAAACTTCTTTTTCTGTCTTACATTATAAAACATTCGGGGGGAGGGGGCAAGGCCTCTTCTAGAGTCTTTGAAAATCATTAAATATCTTTTGAAACTCCTTAAAATGTGCTTCAATTATATTTCTTATCAAATAAATAAACTATGAATTAATTGAATGGCCAGAATATTACTCTCACGCCCATCATTTTTTTAATTTCTACACTATTCCTTTTAAAGGAGTTTATGCGTTTTATACTATTGGTCATTTTATACTCTTAAGTGCTGTTTCTGTTCGTGAGTTGGGAACTGATCAAAAACTACTAAGTAACTTTTCTGAAAATCAATGTATAAGCAAGTGATGATGTGTTTATCTTTTCTCCTCCCTCGTTCTTCCTCTCTGTCGATTAATGTCAATCGTTTGTTAAACTACGAAAAATATACATGTTTTGATTGATTTTAATTTGCAAAAGAATGCAGAACATTTATAAATTTTTTGTTTGCCTATTTTTCCAACATATTTTTGAAGTCCTAATTGCGCCATACAAGGCCTCAAAATGAAGAATTTTAAAACTTTTTTTCAAAAATTTTCCGGGGGAGAAGCCCTCGGACCCACCACAATTACGAAGATTCTACCCCACTTAAAACAGTTCATTGCATCTCTCTTTTGATACCCCTACCTCAAAAAAAAAAAAAAAAAAATCAGCCCAAACAATTAACAACAAAAATAGAATTAAAAAAAAAGAAACAGCGTAAGAAGTCACACTTTCATATTCTTAGTAAATCAAAGAAACACACACACACATATATATTATATATTTTTCACTGTAAATTATGAGGAAAACATCTGAGCCCCCCCCCCCTTAAAATTTCTTATATGGGCGCCCATGATCGGTCTTCATGTTGACAAATTCAAAAATAGTAAAATGTGCCTAGTCAGCCCGGGAACAGTTTTTTGCAATTCCTGGAAAAGGTATAGTTTTTTGAGTTGTGGCACTTTTGTAGCCAAGGGTGCAATATATTGTTTCTTTATCACTCTTATTACCATACTTCTATTTCCAATAAAAATAATTACCACGCGAATAGCAATTGGCTTATCTTTCCTGATTTTGCATAATTTCTGGTCATTGCAGGGCCCGATAAAATTATCAGGAGGCCCTAGGCCAAACACTATTTCTTTGGCACCCCGCAGTCAAAATCTTTCAATTTTAGCCAATGAATCTAAAATTTTTAGCTATTTGAGGGTCCCTAAAAAGAGTGGGCCCTAGGCCAAGGCCTAATTGGCCTATTCAGTAATCAGGCTCTGGTCATTTGTTGTTCGTTAATAATTAAACCGCCAAGATTCCTTCTATATAGCTAAACACTTCAGCAAGTTCAACAACCAGCTTTTATTTTCCTCATTCAGAAGGTTCTAGAACGTTTTGATGTTCTAGAAACCAGCCGCTTGGAGCTTCACACCCTTCCTAAGAGTGTCTGAGAAGCTGGCCGGTTTGAAGTTGAAACACTGAAGTGTAGGAGAGAATGAATTGGCTTCTCTGTCTTATCTTTGAAAAAGAAACTCCCTTTTGATAAACTTTCCCTCTCAAGAACTAACTCTTCCTGTCTCTTAAGTACTGAAGGGAATTAATGTCAGGAAGTGAGGAAACTTCAAGATGTTTGAAAGAATCTGAATAGAGATAACTTAAGAGCATAAGGATAAGAATGCAAAACTAATTTTCTCCCATCAAATGTTACTTTTTTGGAACATTTTTGGAATAATTGCATTAATTCTAATGCTGTTTATCGTGAAACGATGCATTACTGCTCTGTTTAGGTACACTTAAGTTAGTTTTCGAAGCTCAATTTAAGTTACATTCCATACTTCCCCTTAGTCACCTAGGGGCCGGGCATTATTTAAGACTAGACTTATATTTCGAAAAAATCGCACCATACCCTCGTTTTCGCATGAAAATTGCACTTTGACGCCCTTTTTCCGGAAATGAGAAGTTGGATCCACCCTTGTGGGGCACAGTCACGTGTCAAGATTGCTAAGTCAGAAGGAAAATGAAGCTTTTACCCTTTTCCTACAGATCCGTCATTTTGGGGGTAGGGAGGTTTGCGCCCTTCACTTTCGCTTTGAGAAATCAATTCATCAACACACGTGTGTTCTATTGTTTTCCGAAGACATTTGCTTCGGGTTTGCATCTTTTGACCCCCCCCCCCCCCAAAAAAAAAAAAAAAAAACTTTGAAACAACTGCCTGATTTTTCTAACTACACTACTTTTATTGTAAAATGATGAAAAAAAGTTAAAATATTAATAAGTATGTGTACTACTTAAAGAGTCACTTGAAAAATAAAAATGTAAGTACCGACAGAGAGAGACCGTAGTTTCGAATAATCTGATTCACATCCGCTTTGTAGGGGGCGTGCATCTTTCGTTTTCGATGTGCAGTTCCGCTCTGGACCTTTTCCTGTTTCATGCACCAACTCAGAATCGTCACGTGACATCAAAGAGAAAATATTTACACGCCAGTGACATTTCTTAACCCATTAATGCCTAACATTTTTTTTTCCAAAGACATTTTGTATACTGGTTACAAACTGTTTAATGGACAGGAAAAATAATTTAAAAAATATCATGTAATTTTTTTTTTTTATTAAGGAAAGAAAAATCGTCCTTTAAAAGTTACGATAGACCCCAGAAGGTACATACTTTTTTTCCTAAAATTTTTTTCTGCCTGCGATATAATATGTAAAAAGACATTTTATAAGAAGAAATAAAATCAGCGATTAACATAAACTGGGAATCCGGGCATAACTTTGAAAACTTATCTTTTTTGCTTGAGATTGTGAACGATGTAATTTTTGATAAAGATCATATTTAAATTGCTACAGAACACACTTTACAATGGTTATGTGCTACAATCTGTTAATAACGAATTGAAACAATACCAAGGTACTAATTGAAGACTATTATTTGGTTGAAATGTTCATTTTGGAGAAATTCAGACCCTTTTTTGGGCCGTCCCTAAAAAGAGACGCTAGGCAGTAATGGATTAATCAATTTAATGTATTGTTACAAATCTTGTAAATAGTTGTTGTTTTTCCTGCCTTGCATCATTTTCATTAGTTTTGGTTTTATCTGACGTCATATTGCCAAAGTATCTGAAGATATCCCCTTTATCACTAGTATACCGGCTCTGTAACACTTTGTAGTTTTTACACTTGCCCTAACTTTAATAAGCGTGAAGACATTTTCGCGTGGTTTTTTTTCTTATCGCTAGAATTTGTGAATGGATTTTGGATTGTTCAAGTTATGAATGAAACAAAATATTCCGGGTTTTTCGAGAATATTGTCGTAATTTCTTTCCGTGTATAAATAGCTGGCCTTGAACACAAGTTAGTCAGTTGTTTTCAGATTTGATCTGGTGACTCGTTTTTATTCGCTTTGAGCGGATGGTTGTTTTGCTTTTGTAATTGCTTAATTACTGTTCACGTTAGATACGTGGTGCTGAATTACTGTACAGTGTACTGTTTGCTGCTTAATTGCTGATGTTTAGCAATTGTTTTCTGCTCTTATTGTAAATAGTGTACATACTTGTAAATAAATTTATAGTTACTTCCTCAAGATTGGAATGCTCATTTGAAGAAAGTTGAAGGTGCTACGGACTCGTTACAGTATAAATCGATTTAGGCTCGATTATTTTTAAGCTGTCAAATATCTCTGCTTCTTTGTTTGCATAACTTTGTTTTTTATTTGGTGGGAAATATTCCTCATCTAATTTGCACATTGCCGCAACTGCATTAATAACTAATTGTTTATCACACTTCTGAATTCTAAAATAACAAAATGAAGAAAACAAAATTACCCAGCAAATTGACAACAAACTGAATAACAAGTTGACAACATCCAAATTATTGTGCCCCTTAGTATGCAATACATAAAAACTATTAAAATATGATGCCTTAACCCTGGGGCGAAATATGACTTTAATTAGACACCATAATTTGTTGAATAACAAATCATCTCCTTTCTGTAACTCGCTAAAATGTATTTTTCTCACTTACTAATTTCAAATAACTAAATGAAATAAATAAATCGAATCATACAATATTCTGAAATGAAAATTTAAAGTATTGAGGTCTCTACAGAGCTGTAGTACAGCCTAGCCAAAAAAAGGGGTGCCCAGGAAAAAGTGTCATGGCGCAGACTGCGCCATTGAAATTTCTAAGGAAATTTTTGGGGGTTTTTTTTATGGAGGGGGTGCTCCATAATTGGAGGGGGGGGGGAGGTATAGGCACCTCTGAAACGAAGTACAACCTTATGTGATCCATGGAAAATAATGACGCTAATTTTTAGTTGACATAAATGAATCCTTTTTCGTTGGCCATTTCAATTTTTAAAGAATACAGACATTTTTAATCTTTGTTCTAGATTCAATCCAAATACGATCCAGCTTTGGCGAGTCAAGTTCTGATATGGATGAAAGATGTCATGGGCTCAGATGACATTGAAACTTCAGGCGAACGAGAGTCTTTCTACAAATTACTTAAGGATGGCCAAGTTTTATGCAGGTAAGTTGATGTAAATTTCCGTGAGAAAAAATTGCAGTTTTTACATATTTTCAATTGTTTCTAAAATTTTAAAAAACTTGGAATTTTACAGTAAAAGTATAACCCCCCCCCCCCCATAATATAGCAGTGCAACTATTTCTTCCTACTTCAAAAGTAGTAGCCACTAAGTGCAGTCAATTTTTTTTTCTGATTTTTAATTCCACAATTTTTTATAATAAGAACAAAATTCTCCAAAAATGGGACTTTTTAGATTAGAATTTCGGGAAAAACCCTATAGTAAAACAATCATAATCGTAAAAACGAAACCTTTTTATACGCGTGTATGATTTTTGTATGGCCGATCATTTTTGAAACATGGTTATTTTATTTTCCCTCTTCTTAAGGCTTCTATTTATCAAAAAATGCGGTAAAACGTTCCTGAATGTTTTTTTTAATTCTCTTCTGCTGCAATGAATGTTTATTATTACATATAAGTCTCAAAAGAGAAAAGAAACTAAGGCTTCTTTTAAATTTTCTTTTTCAAGTCGAAAGTTTTTTTAACGTGCAAAAAGTCAAAACAGTATTCTCAATTTTCAAATGCTGGGTGCTGACGGATTTTCGAACGCCGACTTTAGGCTCTGGCATAATTTAAGAAATTCCTAATTATATTTTAAAAATCTCTTTCACACTCATACTTATGTCGATAAATGTATTCATGCTGTCTTCTGAATTTTTACTCATAAGCCTGCCTAATTTTCACCTTGGGTGTGTTCATAAATGATGCCATCTTTTCCTAAATTTTTGCCCCCCCCCCCTCTGTCACTAAGTGTCACACTTTGCAACTCTCCCTCCCCCATTTATTACATGTAACGCTATTTTTTATGAACATTCTTAGGGAAAAAATGCATGACATTGCACTTCTTGTTACCTCTTCCCTTCCCCATTTCACAAATGATCACAATTTCAAGACCCCCTCCTCCCCCTCAAAGCATGCCATCATCTGTGCACAGACTCATTTCAATGTTGACATTTATGCTATTTTTAACATTTGGAATGTTGGACCACTTTCTGATTGATATAAACAAAATATTCAAATATAACATTTTAAAAAATCCACTTCCTCCCCAGTCTCCACAATGCTAATTTTTTATTTGAAGTACAGAAACTTAAATTGTCAAAATTTTTGAAGCGGTGTTTTTTCTATTTTCAATGCAAAAAAAAAAAATGTTTGTTAAGGTGTTAAAAGTACATCTGTGTGTATATTTTTTTGTAATATCTACCATGTACAAACGGATTTTCTTTTCTCCCTGACATTTGGATGATAAGAGCAGTGCAAGCACTTTAAGTTGATATTTTCTATAGATGCTTTCCTTCTGCACCTATTACAATTATTTAAATTACAACTTTCTGAATCATTAACTATGCCTTTTTAAAAATTTGTGTTCATTCATATGTATTTGAAAAATAGTTATGAAAGAAAAAAAAATGAAAATAATGTGATGCTTGCCTTTTTTACAGTGATGGTATTTAATTTTCAATGCAAAATTTAACATTAAAAATATTTACAGATTAATCAACGTTCTACAACCAGGATCCATTCCCGAAAAAAAGATCAATAACACAACTATGGCTTTCAAATGTATGGAGAATATTAACTTATTTCTTGAACAGGTAAAGGATCCGAAGAAATAGTGTTTTAAAATAACTTTTAAAATTGTAATAAGAATTTCCTAAATTTCATAGCTTCAAATTACTGACATTTATTTTCTATATTTTCTGCCTTTTTTCTAATGCAGAATATTTTAGTGTTAAGAGAAAAATCAGGTATATATGAAAGAAGAATCTTAATTTTACTTTTTAATATTGCTTTTTGAAGCCAATTATTGACATTTACAGGGGTGATTGTGAGTTCATAAAAAATACCTGAAAGTTTTTAAGGAAAAGTGGAGGGGGGGGGGGAGTGTTTTTTTTAAACCAAGGCCCCTTTAATTAATCACATCTAATTTTATAATTATACATACATAATAATTAATTTCCTTTCATAAACTATCACATTTCATATATTCAAAGTTTTTAGTCAAAATATTGTACATGCATTTAATTAAATTGTAAATGAGTAATAAAGTTACTTTTGATCTGGTGATGAGCAATTATCTCCAAAAAAATATTTCAAAGGGAAACCAAAAGTCTAACAGAATTACTGTTTGTTGTGCGAAAGCATTTATAAAGTAATGAAAGTTGCATTTGTTACATTTTGTTGCATTTCATTTGTTTGTCTCCTAACTAAGGGTAATAAGCATCAAAAGTTCAAAAGTGAGAAAAATTTGATTCTCAAATCGAATGCAAATATAATAATTTAGTAAGGTAAAAAAACAATTAGAATTTTCATCTTAATTTTTATTTGATGAATATTATTAATAATTATCGGTATAATCATCTAAAATTCGAAAAAGAAAAAAATCCGGAGGTGGAAAGATAAAAGCATAACTAAAAAAATTTTATTTCCGGTTTCTTTGAACATGAAAATACCAGAATCGATCATGGAAATACCGGAAATCCGGTAAATACCGGAACACAATCACCCCTGCATTTATAAAATAGGAAAGTTCTGGACAGGTACTACCTGCATCGCGAAACGATTCCTTAGCACTAGAGTAATGAAAAAAACAAAAATTACCTATTAATTTTTTCAAACATTAGACATTTTTTCTTGCTTTCCATTAGATTTTTGAAAAAAATTTCATTGTTTTTTTTACGCCTTTTTAATATACTAAAAGTTCTCAACATGGTACATAAACCAATGGTTTCATTGTTGTTTCAAATGGGGCTGCGCTTGGCTTCTAACCATTTGCAGACCTAGGGCATCCCCAGAGACCAGCACCTATTCTTTCATGTGGCACCACTATCAGCGGAATGCCATTGCCACAAGACTTATGACACTCAGTTGCCCCACTAAGTGTAGGTACCAAGGGTATATTCGACGCAACACCCATTGGTTTCATAAATGGTTGTAAAAAAAATTTAAATCAAACTGACACATTTAAAAAATCTTGATGCATGTACAAGTGATTTTATTAACTGAATTTTGTTGAAACCACAGTATGAAATACAAAGTCTTTATTTATTGAAATATTTGAATTGAAACAAATCATAAATGTGTTTACATTATTTTTGTTTTCATACAACTAGTGCTATCACCTCCTGCTTGCTACCACTCCCTAACCCCTGGGAAGTGAAAGTAGTACCACTTTGAAACTATGCATATGCAATCCAAGCAAAATGCTCGTGTTCATGACGAAACATAATTATAGTGTGACGAGCATTGGTTCAATAGTACATAATGTTGTAATAACAGTATATTGTGGACAGTCAATATTTTTTTTGGCTTTTGCTGATATTGCCAAAAGGAATGATTCCCAAAATGTGGTGATTGTGCCAAAATCGAAGAATCAAAACACCCCCATGATCAAGGGTGCCTACTCTTAATTTCAGAGGAATTTCTTAAAGTCAAAAGTATTATGCAATAAATTTGCATAAGTGTTCCAGTCTTATTTTAATCAAAAACTGTAATATTAGATCTATTTTAGTGTTTATTGGAAAATTTAAACTAGATTATGAAATTTAGTCTTTTTTCTATGGTACAATAGTCTAACAATTTCATTGGCTGCTGCAACACCACCATTAGATTTTTGTAATATAGTTATTGTTATATGTCAACATGAATTAAAATTTGTTGCTTTTGTTTAATTTATTCAAAATGAAGTCAAATGTTTCATTAATTTTGAAATCGAACTGAATATTTTTCTAAATCCCAACTATAGACAATTGTGATGCACAGTATTATAGTCGAAATTTATCACTTCAAAGGGCAAAAAAAAAAAAAAAAGTAAAAAAGAATAAAAATAGAAGAATAAAAAATAATAAAAATAGAACAATAAAAATTATTTTTCCATTTTGATTTTCATGTTTTGATTGTTAAAAATGAAATGCGAAGAAAAATGTCAGTTTTAATGAAAATAATTTCACTGTAATCACTTAACCCTTTTGTTTTCATCAAAAATGTCATGTCACTAATCATGAAACTTTCTATTCCTAATATTGAAACTTAATGATCCATTTCATTAACAGGTGAAAAAATTGGGTGTGCCTGCAGAAGAAACGTTTCAAACAGTGGATTTGTGGGAACAACAAAATCTCACATCTGTCCTAATCTGTCTACAATCCCTCGCAAGAAAGGTTTGTTCACATATTAAGAGATCCGTTTAGATTCAAAATTGTTTTTAAATTTCTTAAAGTTTAAACAAATTAACCTATTTTTTTACTTTAAAGGTCAGCTAGCAAACTTAGTTAAATATATATGCAAAGATTGTATTTTTATTTTCCTGTGATGGTTACTTATGTTTTGATCTTATACTTCATAGCAAAAAATCTTAGAATAATATTTAGGTTAAAAAAATATATAATCCATTAAATTTGCTTCTTGTTTAGTTTTAGTAAATATTAATGGCACACATGCATGGAAATTAACATGTATATGGTCCGTGTTTTGTAATTCAAGTCTAATTTTTGCAATTTAAACTTTTTTTTTTACTCTAGTAAATAGTCAAAATTCATGCTAATGTCTCAATATGAAGGAAACGTTGAATTTTAAATTATTAATTAGAAAATTTTTCAATGATTATTTCCCAAACCTTTCCTAAAGGTGATAAATTTTCATATTCAACTATGATGTTCAAGATGTACTCAAAATAGTACAGCTAATAAGCAACTTCGGTTGTTTGACTTGTCACTAATTCATTCTAATTGAAAGGCTTTGTAAATCAAGAAATTGACGCTCTTAGGGTGATATTTTTTCCATGTATGTGTCAGTCATTGTAACAGTGGTGTACCTTAATGTTTTCAAACCTGTTTTTTTTTTTTTTTGCTAAATGGTATAATAGTAATTAAATTGCAGCGGTTTTAATTCCATAATTTTAATGAAGTTAGACTTTTAGAACCTAAATGTGCATTAAAAATTAGTAGCTAAAGGTAAAGCCCAAGTCTAGTTAAATTTTGGCGCATCTCTCACAAGAAAATGTGCACCTTTTCACAGTAGCATTTTATAAACGAGGGTAAATGCAAAGGTTTACCCCATTTCAACTCTTTTAAAATTGTAGTATGTAGGTCCGCATACCATGTGGTAATCAGGCCCTGAATGTGATAATATTTAGCAAAAAAAAAAAAAAAGTGATTATTTAGCACACTGATCCTTCTTAAAACAAACTCAAAGGGACCTTAAAAATATTTATTTTAACCATAGTTTGCCTTATCTGAACAAACAATTATCCAAGCAACAATTATCCAAGGATGAGGTTCGTAAATGTAGTTTGTCTTAGCAGTACTAAGTTTTAACTTTTACAATGGACGACATACACGCATAAATTCATTCAATACTACTTAAATTATAATTGAAAAGAATTTAAACATAATCACTAATAAAACTAAAAAGATTACGATGAAACTACTGCACTAAATTGCAGTAGTAACAAATGATGAGAAATTAGTAGAAAGACTTCATTTATTAAGTTTCTTTAATCTATTTTAGGCATCTAAATTTGGTTTCAAAAGCATTGGGCCCAAAGAAGCTGAAGCCAATGTACGTCAATTCAGTGACGAGCAACTCAAGGCAGGACAAGGAGTCATCAGTCTTCAGTACGGATCAAATAAGGGCGCAAATCAAAGTGGAATCAATTTTGGCAATACACGTCACATGTGAAGTCTGTTTGTTCTAAACCTGCCGCTGCTTGATGAAAATGCAGACTACCCTCCAAAAACTTAAATCCTATGTATTTTATAAATGTGATTCCAACCAGCCAATTTCTTACATTGTAAAATAACTCTACGAGGAGAAAAATATTGTTAATGGCTTGTAGAATGCTTGTTAAAACTAAATTTTGTATAGCACAAGGCATTCATTTCAATCTTTCCATTTTTATGAAATATTTTTTAAAGATCATGAATTGTTTACATTCCTAAAATATTTTCCACATGAAATTGTATGAAAAGTTGTAGTTATGTACTGTTCCTTATTTCTGTTAAGATGTAATTTTAATAAAAAAGAAAATGTCTGAAATAACCAGTTTGTTTATTTAACTACTTTATGAAAATACAATGAACAAAATGATACATTTACTATCAAATATATTTTTGAAAACCAATTACATGTACTCATGATACCAATTATGATATCTGAGATGCTTGTATATTGGTCTGGTTTTTGCTTTGTTCTTCTTACCCTCTGTCATAAGTTTTTGCACACTTTGCCTTAATGCCGGGGGTTGCATTTCTTCTTCTAAAGTACAAGCTGATTTAAAGTCTTGGGGTTCTTCAGTGATACCGAAGCGTACAATATCGACGTCTCTCGTGCAAATATCTTTTATCTCTTTGAATGAATGGTCTGAAGACATGAAGCGAAAGACGAAGTAACTGGGGGAGAGAAAAAGATGCGGCTGTAATCAGTGATTGAATAAAGCAGTGAGTAACCGCCTCTAAGCAAGGGCTAAGGCAGGAACTTGCAATACACCGCCAACTATGTTAATTCGATCCATGGACTGCAGTTTCGTACTTATTATGCTCTCATCAGCATGGAATACGAAAGTAACCGAGCTGGACGCTTCTATCTTAAATCTTCTTATAGAGCAAAGAGCCAAAAAAAACTAGTAACTAATGTGAAATTAGAATACCAGCGAGCGACCTCACTTGGTACGGTACAACAGTGCGGTCGCTCGCTGGTATTCTAATTTCACATTAGCCACCAGTTTTTTTTTTTTTTTTTTGGCTCTCTTTGCTCTATAAGAGGATTTTTCGCCTCCAACTCGGTTACTTTCGTATTCCATGCTGATAATAAGCACGAAACTGTAGTCCATAAATCGAAATAACCGAGTTGGCCGTGTATTGCAGTGATTAAATATTTAGACTGAAACAAAAAATGTGCGAAGCAGTTGACCAGTCGATCCAAAAAAAGCTGCATTATTGTACCAAACATTTATTAAAACTATTTTGCTGAAATTAACAGATGTTTAAAAATAAATAATATTATTTCATCCAGCTTCTCGGGAACATGAATATAACAAATAACGCTTTGGCAATTTAATCTAAATAGTAAAGAATGATTAAAATTAAGATTGTGTTCGTCAATATTATGAAAAGGCTGCAATTGCGGGATATTACAGTGCAGGTGGTTGTGGAAAGAAAATAAACGAAAACGAGGACCATATTTAATGGAAAAATACATTGAATAATTAAGTATTAATAACTTAACATGTCTTTGCATTTAACATAATGAAGTCTCGTCCTTAATTCAAATGAGAACTTATGTGGGACATTTTGGTGACTGATATTTATGTAAATGGGAAATGAAATGTTACTAGAATAAGGATAAACTAAAGAAATTCATAACAGTATTCTTCTAAGAATGTTGCAAAAGACATTTTAAAGCTGCTGTTGGAGAGTCTGTGACTTCAAGATCAATTGTCATAACAGTTTCGCCGGCTATTAACTTAATTTTCATTATGAGGCTAGTGAGGCCTTAGAATTTATTCCAACATCTTCATCGAGTTCAACACAAACACAGGTTGTTAAGGCATTAATACTTAATTGTTCAATGTATTTTTTCCATAACATATTAAAAAATGATCCTTTTTTCAGATATTTTCTTCCAGAACCACCTGTACTGTATTACTTCAATATTTCATCTTTTCCTCTCCTGGACCTAAATTTTTGTCCATCACTGTATATTAAGCATCATATGGGGGGGGGGGGGATGATCATGCATCTGTTTTGGGTCTTTTTCTCGTCAAAAACCATGGGTGCAGGTTTAGCCATGCTTACAAGACGGAGAATATTTGAGACGCCCCCATCCCACCCCCCACGAATGCTCAATGGAAAGAAGAAACAATAAATACCTATTGCTGATTATAATGCGTCAAAACTGGGGCTTTATTCTTATTTTTAGTCGTAAGATCATAGTTTTAAGTATATTCAAGCAGAAATGTGTGTGTGTGTGTGAGGGGGGAGGGTTGAAATTTTAATTCTAAAAACCGGATTTTAGACGATCTTTGGTGAGATTAGGATGAGATGTGGCCATCTTTAAAGATTAGGTGAATGTAGGTACTCTTCCCAGGCAATTTTTGAAAATTGAAGTTATGAAATCGCAATTTCAAACGATCTCTGATTATGCTAGGAAAGTAAGTTTCAGTAGTAGTCCCCCGGAAGTTTTTTTGAAATCGAAGATGTATAAACAAATTTGCATGCCATATTTGATAACGTCAGGAAAATTTTTAATGGGGGAGGGGGGAGGCTCAGATTCTTGGAAATGAAATTCTAAAAATCAAATTGAAGGCCATCTTTGATGACTTTTGGAAGGGAAGGAATGCAATCTAAGAACTCAAGGCAACGAACAAATCAAGTTGTGCGACCGTGTAATCCGTTCATTCAGCAGGGGAGGGAAGAAAGGGCGTAACCCAGATACGAACATGATTTTGGAATGGAATAACGATTAAAAACATAGTTGTCAACTTTTCAAAATGGGCATCAGAAAAACTTTTTCCTGCACACGATAATCTTATCCAATTACAAATTTGCTCAAAATTAATTGAGAAGGCACACAATTAAGAATGATGTAAAACTGAGAGTGCAAAGGACTAATTTAAATATTGCGTATGCAAATATATGATATTTTAATTAATTGATGCAATCACCAAAATTTTAAGAAAGTTCAAAAATGTTGGAAAAAAATTATGAATTTTAGTGACTTACATTTCTAGACTAAAGCATATTTTATTGCCTACATTCCTAAATTTTGCTTGCCTTTTGAAACATCTGTAATCAATTTTTAGGGGGGAAAATTAATACTCCAGCTATACTCAACTCTAATTGCTAGACTAATTTAGGAGAGGGCGGGGCAAAATGACGATCGTGCAAGTCCTCTACTATGGAATATGAGACAAAAGAAAAGTAAAAAATATCAGGAACAAAATGAGGGATATTCATGCAGTAGAATCACATAGCAAACAAAAACGAGAGACTTTTACAGAGGCAGATGCAATCTGATTTCGAAATACGTAAGAAATCGGGACTGACGCGTAAAGGCGCAAAAAAACAACCCAAATGCGTAAAAATGATGCCAAATTCGTAAAAGATGCAAGTTTAAGTATGACAAAGAAAAATCTTATTTTATGTTTCGTTTATTTTTATGTCTTTGGAAATAAACACTGAAGGTATTACATCGATTTTTTCCGTCCCATCATCTGTTTTGGTGATTTTGTCAAGACGGAAATCTGTCCTAAGAAGGAAGGTCTTGCACCCATAGTCCCAACATACCTTACACTTAAAAAAATTACAAAACAATATTCGTTTGTCACTTGTGGACAATGGCTGAAAGCTCTACGGGCAATTTTTTTCAGTTATGTGAAGGATGTAAAAATATAGCCCATTGTAACATATAGATCCTGTAATTCGAATAGAACAAGAAAAAAGTTCAAAAAGCAAAAGATGACTATTAGTATGGAGACGAAATTAAAAATATAGATTATAAAAGATAAATGGCAATCAACTTTGAGGCTATCACTAAAATATGTTTTGTTTTACAACATCAGTCCAGTTGTGGAACAGAATAAGCCATTTTACACACACCACAAAAAAGATGAATCATAGGAAAAAATTACAAAGATAGCAAAATTTGGGAGAAAAGGTGCCGCAGAAGAATCTCATGTGGCAAAATTAATAAATTATAGAAACGGCAATAAAATAAATAGTGTTAATAGTTAAATAAAATAAAATACACACGAATCAGGGAAAACATGAGAAAAATAAACAAAAATTTGCAAGAGAAAAAAAATGAAAGAAAAAAGCCATTTTTCTTGGTTCTTTGTTATTGAAACGCTGTCTGTTTAACAAAAATTACCTACTCAATTTTTTGATTTTTTTTTTTTTTTGCTCGTTTATTCAATTTCCCTAAATTTTTGTTTGTTTATAAAATTCTCCGGGTTTTCTTGATTGATAAAAAATTCCCGTATCTCCCAGTTTTGTCACTGCCCTGGCACTAGTTGACAATTTCCTAATTGAGAAAAATAGGGGCCCCGGGGGGTATGCAGGGAGGGAGAATTGAAATAACTGGTATACAGTATACACTATACAGGGTGTCCAGAAATTATTGACGAGGTTTCCGTACCTCATAACTTTCGAACAAAACCTAATATGCAAAAACCGATTACGTATTCGTACATTACAACTCAAAAAGTTTTATTTGTGATATAAAAGAAATTATTGAATTATTATTAATGATTTTAAAAAAATATTGAAATTATTGCCCTTCGTGGCTCGTAACACATAGAGACGAAATTCGACTTCTCTAAATGTTCTCCAGTATTTGTGGGGTAACATTTTGCATCGCAGTGACAACTCTGCTTTTCAGTTCATAAAGGGAGGTGGGAGGAGACCGCACGTGCGCAATCTTAGCGCATGGCAGTCTGAATAATTATAACGTCATAAATAAAAAGGTCGACAGTGCAAGATAGAAAAATTCGTGTATTGTGGTTTTTTGAAATAGACTTCTTTATGTGGAGGTTTGCAAAAACATTGAAAACAAGGCTTCTGTTCCCTCCCTTGATGAACTGAAAAGCAGAATTGTCACTGCGATCCAAAATGTTGGAGCCCAAAAATACTGGAGAACATTTGGTGGGAAGTCGAATTTCGTTTTGATGTGTTACGAGCCACGAAGGGCAACAATTTCAATTTTTTTTTGTATCATTAATAATAATTCAATAAATTTTTTTTTATATCATAAATAAAACTTTGAGTTGCAATTTACGAATACGTTATTGGTTTTTGCTTACTATTTTTTATTCGAAAGTTAGAGGCACGGAAACCCCGTCAATAATTAATGGACACCCTGTATTTTATATTGAATAACAATAGTGCTGTGTACTAAATACAAAAATATCTGAAACATCAAATGTTTTAAAACAGTTTAAAGTTTATAAAAGTTAAGTCATAATGTAAAAAATTGAAACAAAAAATGAAAATAAATTCAGAATAAATAAAAACAAATTCAGAACCAGTTCCATTTCAGCTATTTTCCCACCTTTCTACAAATAAACATTTTTAACAAGAAACTCTTCAGACATTCATATTTACTTGCAAAAAATCTCTGGAGTGGATCTGATTTCTGGTTTTGGAGAAGATTATTTCCAAAAAGGGAGTTATAAGTGTCCTTTTTGGACATAAGTAGGGGGTTTGATAATTTTTGACTAACATAAATCCTGAAAATGCAGCTATGGGCCATTTTTTGGTCCTTAAAGGGGAGGAGTTCTTTACCCCATTCTGGCTCCGTGCCTGAAATGATCTGATTATTTTTCATTAGTTAGACTCAATAATAATCTCTCATTACATTAATACTCAACCAAATATCCCCCTTTCATTCACTACTCTTATACTTTCATATTATCAACACAAAACTTAAAAAATTTGAAGTTTATATAACTAGAAGAATGTGGCCCTACCTCATATAAAGTTAAAGATCCGGCAATGTTATAGCATCTAAACACTTTAAAATAAAAAGAATTTGCATTTTATTAACTCAAATTATAAGCTCAACATGATTTTGCACATCTATTTTCAATTATGTACAATTAATAAATTAAGTGATATTACAATGATACAAAATCATTTTAAAATCTCAAGAGTGCTAATTTCAGACCTACCTGCCTTTTTTATAATATTGTGAATGTGAATAAAATGTGTAAGGCAAATCTTTGGTGCCATGATTTTCTATCTTCTGCAGAACAACATTATTTTCCAGTAAAAGACTTCCAATCCTTTTCAAAGCAGCTGTGAGTTCTGACTGCAAATTAATAAATTTTTAATTTCAGGTTGAGGCATTTGTGAGGTTATAATTACATAAGGGTATTAATGCATAGAGAAATAAAGGGTTCTTTTTAATGAAAAACCAACATCTATATTAAGACACATGGCAGTGTGTTAGCCAAGTTCGGAAATCAGAAACAAAAACGAGCTGCACATCTGCTAGTGTGTATCTTACACAAACCATTTCGTGCGATTTTTGACCCCTCCGTTTCTCAAGAACTATTAGGTCTACATGCTTGCCGTTGTCTTAATGTGTAATAGAATGCTATAACACCCTTAATCACAAATTTCATGAATATATCTCTAATAGTTTGAAGTTATTAAGATCTGAAAAGTGCAATTTTAGTGATTTTTTATACCATAGACACACTCACTCATCAAAATGTTTACCTACTTCTGAGTGCCTCATACTTTTAAAGTTTGGCATCAAGGTAAGATTTCATGCATATATAAACGAAAAAATCTAAAAAGTCAAAAACTGCATTAAAATAGCAAAAAAAAAAGTTTTTATATCAGCATCATGTGGGATTTATAAACGGTTCGCCAAACAAATCCAAATAAATCGCCTATCTACCTGTCAAAAGTTGCCAAAACCAAATTACTTCAATTTAAAATCAAATGGTTTATTTTTAACCTTTAGGAATCGGGCGGTACACATGTTGTACCATAAGTCTTTTTTCTTTAGAGGATGGGGTTGAAATTTTCACTCGAACCCTTTGGAGCCGGGGATTTTTTCAAGGTTTCATAAGTCTGGTACGACAGTTTATACCTTCTCTTTTCAATGGAAAAGAAATCTGTGGTTCAACTGTCGTACTACCTGGGTCGAAAGAAAAATTTCCAAAAAACAGCCTGGATCCAAAAGGTTAACCTAACTGAGCCTTGAAGCCAGATTAAAATTAAAATGAAAAATATTCCATTAAGAGTTTCATCGAAATTGAAAATTACAGCATGGCCTTTAATAAACTCGTAACCTTTACTTCAACTTTTCAAAAATATATGATATCCAAACAAAAACATAAATGTGAAGAAGGAGCCCAGTTTAGTAGAAACAACGTTTTGGCAGTTTGAAGCAATCGGTGTCACCGATAAAAGCGTTGAAATCTAACAGGCTCAAAGTCCCAAGGGCGGATCTAGAAAGTTTTCAAAGGAGGGGCGATTGATCTTTGCTTCTTTTTACTATGCATCCTGGTTTACAGATATTGATCGCAAAAGTTTTGGACTTCAATTTCGAAATACTTCCAGGGGAGAGCATAAAAACTTCTACCCCTAACTTCATTAAAACTTGTAAAAAATTGAATTTTTAGAACTTTCATGGTAAAAAACTACTGGTGAAAAGCCTCCCAAGCGAGGGACAATTGCCCCCATTGCCCCTCCCTTGTATCCGCCTGTACAAAGCAAAGTCCTATAGCTGTTCTGTCAACTATAGTGGTAAGAGTTAGTAAAATGTGCATTCATTTATTTTAACAACATTTGTTAGCTCCTTTCATATCAGATTTTTAACTTGCCAAGTTAATTTCTAATTGATAAAGTTGACTTTTTTGAACGTAATTCAGTGACGTTAAAAACTTGCTTAGTTAGGAAGTTAATATGAAAGGAACTAAAGAAATGTTTTAAAAATAAATTAATGAACATTTTACTAACTCTCACCCCAAAAGTTAACGGAACAGCTATAGAACTTGGAGCTCATTAGATTTCAACTCTTTTATCGGTGACACCGACTGCTTTAAACTGCCCAAACGTTGTTTCTACTGAACTTGGCTCCTTTTTCACTTATGTTTTTGATGGGATTTTTCTTACCAGCATTAAAATTCACCCATTTCTTAAGAAAAATGAAAAAAAGTTGAAAAATAAAAAAAATACTTAAAATAAAGGATAACTTTTAGCAGGGTTCTGGCCAGAGGAAATTTGGGTCCATTAACGGACCCTTCACAAAAATTCAATCCAGCAAAACAGACACTTCACAAAATGATAATCAAACAAAATGGACCTTTCACAAATTATTCATTGAAAAACCGATTTGAAAGCAAAATGAAGCCTAGCATATTTCGTGAAAAAACCCATAATTTTTGGGCCCTTTTCTGAAGTTAAAGAAGGGAATCGGCTTATATACAAAATGTCGCTAATTTTCCAAAAAGAAAAAGAAGTCAGCACACTTTCTGCTTGTGATGTTTGGCAAGCAATAAATCTGTAACGTAGTAAAATTTAGCACTTTTTGTTGGTTTCTTTTTGAGAAATTAACAATTTAAAAGGCAGTTGTTTTGTTTTATTAATTCTGCTTTTTTGTTGTATCATATGCAAATTGTAATGGTTTGCCCTGATGATGATGCTGCTTTTGATTTTTCTGAAAATGCAGAGTAAAGATTTTTCGCCCTATTCATGGCTTAAATAATGAAAAGAAAATTACAAAAAATTCTGCAAACAGATAGCTATTGTTAGAGAAAAAAGGTGATTGTTTTTTATAATTACCATTTTTTAAAATTACAACCATCTAGAGTTTTTGGTGCGATGTTTTAACCTTCCTTTGGCAGAAAATTATCTGGATTTTATTATTTTTTTGATGATTAAAGGGTGGTGTTTTGGTTATATACAGAAATTAATGTATATTTTGGTCTTTTAATATTGGAAGTCTGGTATTGTCCGTTTCACTACTTCTCTCCACTTCCGTATTTTTTTCGGGCAAGCAGTTATCTAAAACCTTCAATAACAAATGGCAAATAATCCGCCAAATCTGTCACTGCAGTGGAGTTAATACGTAAGATACCAAAGTTGTACGTGGTAGATAAATTTGCCACACAGGAAATTATTATAGCATGGAGCAATTGGGCATTTTCAAAATAATTCACCAAACAAGTCAAAACAAAGAGCTGCTTTTTACATGCTTGTGAAAGGTTGACAAAAATCAGAATTACTAGCATTTAAAATTCAATGTTTCATTCTTAAACACGACAATTCATTAAACAAGACTAAAAATTGCATAAAAATGCAACAAAATCCATCAAGCGATTAAATTAAGCAAATAAAAACATTAACTGCAAACGAAAAAAAAAAGTAACTAACATGAAAAGTACCATTAAAATGCAATTAAATATCGAAGAGCAAAAATTTCAGCAGATATTTCATTCGTGGAAAATATTTCCCCAATTTAGGACGTTAAATAAAAAACACAAAAATTCCCCACATGAGAACCCCTCTTATAGCAGTTTTGTTCCAACAACATAGGATGAACCGCTAGAACTCTCACATAGCACTTCTCAACAATGTATTCAACACATAAAATGGAATCAAAATTTCCCACATAAAACATTTTTCGAAGATATAACTTGCAAACGCAAAACTTACTCGAGGCATAACTTTTAATACTGCAGATAGCTCATGTACAGGCATTTTTGAATCGACTAAATTGATTGCTTCTTAGTTAAAAATATGAAATATATTCAAGACAAAGAGAAACAATACAAATTTTCAAAATATCATTTTTAGCAAAATAACTAATTGGCATGTGTTTGTGATAGAAATGGGAAAACACTGCAAATTACTCAGTTGACTCAGTTTTCGGTTTGTTTACATGCAGATCAGAGCAAAAGTGTTGCCAATTTTAATAAATAATGTATAGATCCGGTTAACAGTTAGAAATTTAATCGGTTAAATTGCATGGAGTGGCCTGAGCTATCACAATGCAGTCAAACCAAGGGCGGATCCAGCTTCTGGTTAAGGAGGGGGTCATTTTCGGAAAGGGGGGGGTCAAAGTGCAATTTTTGTGCAAAAATGGGGGGTTTTGGCAGTTTTTTCGTAAAATAAGTCCCAAAAATGCAATTTTTTGCTACATTTGGTCGGTTAAGGGAGGGGTCATGACCCCCATGACCCCCCCTCTGGATCCGCGCCTGAGTCAAACCTGTTGATCTCGAATTTCACGGGACAATTTAAAAATTCGAGATACTAGGCTGGAGATGAAATTCAAAAATGAGAGTCGCGAAAATTCAAGATATGGAGGTTTTCGACAGGTTCGACTGTGTTAAGATACAAACAGGGAAGAGAAGAGGTCGTTTTCTTTCCGATTTAAAAAATGAAGTATTTTGTGCATTCAATTACTGTATGCCAAGGGGGGGGGGGGGTGGATTTCTAGTTGCGTTTAGAAATAAACGTCACTCGAGAGAGTTTTGTGGTCGTTTTTTGTACTAGGTTTACAGAATTTTTAAAAACGTCAATTGACAACGTTTTGGTCTCAATCCGCGCCATTATGTTTTTTTTAACGCTACTTTCTAAGTAAAACCTAAATATATGCTTGAAAATTCTTAATAAATTTCACATATGTAATTGTTTCATATTTTGTCTTACAATTTTTTGTCATATAGACATGCGCACCGGCAGGGGTTTTCTTTCTGTTTTTTACGACTTAATAATTGCTGTCCGAAAGCCCGTGAGCGCCAGACTTACGCCATTTTATAAAAGTCTAAATTTTTATGTGTAAGCACAACACGTCAGGTAAGACCGGTTCGATATTAGTTAAGCTTTAGTCGCACTGGTTTTGGCAGGAAACAGGTTGTAAAGGTGCGTCAAATTGCTCCAAAGCCATAAACATCATTTATAGTCATTCAATGTCACGGGACCTAGTGGTTCCCACCACCAACCATCACTGATTCGGAGGACATTTTAGAGAGGAACAGACGTGCTTTTCAAACCAACCTATGAAGATTTCAGCTTCCACGACGCAAATAGTGAGCATCCACAGAGGCGGGTCTAACGGTACGCGGACTAAGCGGCCGCGTGGGGCCCCGTCGACCCGTGGGGCCCCGAAATTCTCCTAGAATCTAAAATTCGAATGCACTGGTTTTAGATATAACTGCAACCTGTAGCTAAACAAACGAGCTTTTTTGCAGCCGGGGCCTAGTATATACCAATAGGCTAATAAGGTTCAACCTAGGGGCCCAGCTCTGGGGCTCCAAATTTGTTTCATAAATATTTTAACAGACGATGACCTACGCTCGACTGGAATTTATATCAATAGGCCTATGCCTATTGATATAACTGGCTTAGGGCCCCCCAATTTCGTTTACCGTTGTTTTAAATTACGATATTATGCTATAGGGTCCCAAAGTTCGACTGGATTCTAAAGCGATGGCTATAGCTTTTACCAACCAACTAAACTACCGTTTGTTTGTTTTTGTTTTTTTTTCTTTTTCAGCCGTTATCAGATTAATAAATATAGCCCAATATGATCCGGTTTAGGGGCCCCCCCAACTTTGTTTCACCTCTAATTTAAATTTGATGTCATAGTTTTATTACAGCAAGTGTCTGATTTTTCAATAGGCTCATGACGCCCGATTAGGGGCCCCCAAAAAATTCTTTCAACAATTTTTTAAAAGTTACGATGCCAATATAGAGCCCCGAATTTTGACTATTCTAAAGCTCCAATACGTTGGCTATAGCTATTACCAATTAACTAAACTAACGAGGGTTTTTTTTACAGCCGTTACCAGATTCACCAATAGTCTAATATGGTCCGGTTTAGGGACCAACAATTTTTTTTCACCACTAGTTTTAAATTATGATGTCATTCTTTTATTATAGCCAGTGTCTGATTTACCAATAGGCCCATGACGCATGACGCCCGATTAGAGGCCTCCCAAAAAATTCTTTCACCATTTTTTAAAAGTTACGATGCCAATATAGAGCCCCGAACTTTGACTGTATTCTAATGCTCCAATACGTTGTCTATAGCTATTATCAATTAACTAAACTAACGAGTTTTTTTTTTTTACAGTTGTTACAAGATTAACTAATAGTCCAATATGATACGGTTTAGGGGCCCCCAAATTATTTTCACCACTAATTTAAATTACGATGTCATAGTTTTATTACAACCAGTGTCTAATTTACCAATAGGTCCATGACGCCCCCAAAAAATTCTTTTACCATTTTTTAAAAGTTACGATGCCAATATAGGGCCCCAAATTTTGACTGTATTCTAAAACTACAATACGTTGTCTATGGCTATTATCAATTAACTAAACTAACGAGTTTTTTTTTATAGCCGTTACAAGATTAACCAATAGTCCAATATGATCCGGTTTAGAGGCCCCCAAATTTTTTTCACCGCTAATTTAAATTCCGATGTCATAGTTTTATTACAGCCAGTGTCTGATTTATTTAATAAACATAAGTCCATTAATAAACATAAATCTTCGTACTTAGAGTAAGAAGTTTTAAATATTTTTAAAAAATTAGGTTTGGACATCAAAAACTGCCGAGGGCAGTCATTCGACAATGCCTCAAATATGTCGGGAGAATATTCAGGCTTACAAGCACGCATTAAGGAACACAGCCCAAGTGCGGTTTTCATTCCTTGTACGAGCCATTCCTTAAACTTAATGGGAAATTTTGCTGCAGAAAGTTGTAGTTCTGCAGTTAAATATTTTATTTTCTGCAGAAGCTATTCACATTTTTTTCTTCATCAACTCATCGATGGAGCATCTTAACATCCAAATTAGAAATGTGCAAAGAACGACACTCAGTTTCTGTAAAAAGAGTCTGTGACACAAGGTGGTCAGCAAGAGCAGATGCGGTATTGGCTATCAAAGTTGGGTTCCCATGCATAAAGGAGGCTGTACAAGAAATTTGTAATGACAAAGAAGAAAAAAAGGTGACAATACTTGAAGTGACAGCACTTTTGAAGTCGATGGAAAAGTACGAAACCGCCCTATTGACTGTGATTTGGAACACCATTCTGCAAAGAATAAATGATGTAAGCAAATCATTGCAGTCAATAGAGTGCGAACTCTTGAAATGGGCCAATTTACTAAAATCCCTTGAAAATTTTATTGCAAATTATCGAAACGAATTCAAAAAAAAAATTGAAAAAGAACCAACTGAGATCTCAGGGTTAACGTTTGACGAGGAAGAAGATGTACCAACACCAACTTGCAGACATCGAAAAAGAGAAACTTTTTTCGATGAAAACAAAACGGAAGGTCACGAGTTTTCTAGAAGAAACCATTTCAAAGTGAATTCTTTTCTTGTCATATGGGACAGTACAAAAGCACAGCTATCACTAAGAGCTAAAAAATATGATGTTGTGCTTGAACCATTTCAAATCTTCTTTGAGCGAAACACATCACTAGAAAAAAGAAAAGAATCACTTAAACGTTTAAAGAACATGTATAGCAATGACATTGATGCTTGCACTTTAGAAGATGGATTTGATCATTTTGTTATGTTTCTGAAAGAAAATGAGGACTCATTCAAAAGAACATCTGAAAATTCAGACAATTTAAGTCTCTCGTGTCATAATATTTATCAAGCTGCTAGAGGGATGTCTTGCACATTTCCGAACATGGAGACATTTTTGAAAATATTTTTGACAATACCTATGTCAAATGCATCAGGTGAAAGATCGTTTTCTGTTATAAAAAGAGTAAAAAATTATTTACGTAGTAAAATGGGAGAAGAGATGCTTAACAACTTAGCCATACTGTATATCAGTGGTGGCCAACCCGCGGCACGCGTGCCACAGTGTGGCACGGCAGAGCATTAGGAGTGGCACGCGAAGACTTACTGAAAAAATTTAAACATTTGAGAAATAATGTCGTTCTTAGAAATATTGCAAAAACGGAAGTCCTTCCTTTGATAAATCTAACGATTGGATGACATGTGTCACGCGGTGGCATACAATTTCCAAGCTACAATATTGTAAATACTTATCGTTAGCTTCGGACATCCAAAGAAAAAAAGTGACATTACAGGCAATGCTTTGAAAAGCATATTTGTACGAAACACGAATGAAATTTTCGGTGTTGTAGACGAAATTTTGGATTTACGCTAAATAGTTTCAGCTACAGACGATGAAATGTTCAAAACTCTGTGTCTAAAAGTAAAATACCACAGTGGATAAAATTCGGTATTGGTTGCAGAACACGGAGTACTTTCAGTTGTTTTTGTTACACTGCTTGAAAATCATTTGGGAAGAAAACTTTATAAGTATCATTATATTACCCATCAGAAGCTCTTTGTGCCAAGGAATCAGATTAGAATAATAAACGTCGATTATACAATGTTTCATGATCTTTTCCTTGACGAAAAGGAAAAGGATGACAAGTTACCCCTTTATTGAAATGTGCGATAGCTATCCAAAGGAAAAATACTCATACAGTGTTTTATAATATGTGAGAATGTTTTAAAACACGTACCCTGTTAAAAAAAAATCCTGAATTTTCAGAAAGTTTTCTACCGATTTCAACAGAAGATTTCCGTTTTAGCTTCAAAACGCATTTTTTCCTTAAAAAAACGGAAATATTCCGTGAATTACCGAGTAGGAGAGACGAAAACTGAATTTCTCCGTTTTTGTGGTTGCTGCATTTAAGGGGAATGAGTACTTTTTACATCAGAATGAAGAAAATCAACTGAATTTAGCTATTTCACCCTTTATTATCCGGCGCCTAAATAATTTAAATTTAAGATTGTGGGGAAAACTATCTTAAACTACTATAAATCATATCTTTTGCAATAAAACTTCAGTTTCTTTCTCTTAACTTTGGAGAAACAAAATTAATACATTTCACATCAATATTGGAATTAAGCTATCCGAAGTTAATGATAAAAATTTACTGATCTTTTCAAATTCTTCGTCTATTTCTCTGCAAGACGTTACCGAAAACCCAAATCGAAATTGTCGACTTGTTGTATCTTGCAACGTTAGAAATCAAGTATAGGAGCTTACTTCAACTGCAAGTCATCCAAATTATATTGATTTTGCAAATTTGTACGGACATTTTTTCTTTCAAATTAACATGCTTTAAATGTCTGGTGCTCTAAGTTTGGTTCAAAAATATGTTTGTGGACAAAGATTGTTTGTTTTAATGAATGCATAAAAATCAAAATACCGTTGAATGTTGATTGATAGCTCTTAAAACACTTATATTCTTTAGCTTTTGAAGAACTCATCCTAAAATTAATGACTAGGTAAAAAAGTTACAAATTCGTAAGCCACATTAAGTACTAACAGTTTAATTTTTGGAATAAAACGTTTCATGTTATTTGTTGCCTAACCCGACTGTCTGAACCTGAACCTATAAAAGTGTTTATTAACGGCAACTCTTAAATTCGGATTTGTTTTAAGTGTATTATTATTTTAATCTCCGCTACTCGAACTTGCGTGAAAAAAAGTACTATTTAAGTTAAAATCACATAGTCAGCCGCCAACAAGTTTTTTTTTTTTTTTAATTTTGAAAATTATTTCAGCTTGTTGACAAAATTGAAAATGGCACGCCCACCTTTTCCCCCCAGATAGTGGCACTCTTCCCAAAAAGGTTGGCCACCCCTGCTGTATATTGAACAGGCACTGTTGAACCGCGTCGACACGGAAAACATAATTAATGATTTTGCTGCAATTAAATCTGGACGAAAATTTATATGAGGTATGTAAATAAAAAATATTGGTCTGTACTGTTTTTTTTCTCGGGGGGAGGGGGGATTTTCTCCCCCCTTTTTAGAGTGGGAGGGAGGGGGCCCCCAAAACTTTTACCGCTTGGGGTCCCCACTTCATTTGATCCGCCTCTGAGCATCCAGAATACCTCAAACAGAGAGGAAAAAAAGGGGCTCCAAAATGGCCGCCAACGACAGTTTAGCCCAAACATGGCAATTCGTTTCACGAAACTAATCCGCCATTTTGAAACTATTTTTTATTATTGATCCTAGCTCCTCCAAGTTTGAATCTTGGAAGCTAAAAATTCATATAGGTTTATTTCAAAGTCTTTACTACCGGTTTCCTGCCAAAGCCAGCGTGACTGAGCTTAACTAATAGCGAACCGTTTTTCCATGATGTGGTGTGCTTATGCCGAAAAATGTTAAACCTTTATAAAATGACGTAAGACTAAACGTCACATTGCTTCTTGAGTCAGAAGAAAATAGAAGAGAAGAAACTCATTCTCTTTTTTAAATCTTTTTTCCTCAGCATGGTCATCCTGTAAATAAAGTCCGCGGATTAGGAAATACAGTGAGTTTCTTAAGCTCTACCAGCACTGACACTGAATCAAAATATCAGCAGACTAAAATTTTAAAGGAAAATGCATACCTTTTGACACCGCAGGAAAATCTTGAAATGACGGAATTGATTTGCCTGTCACTTTGGTTCCTTAAGAGAAAACGCAGGTGGAACCGCTAGAATGTGTACCAAAACTGCGTAGAAGAAAACCAGCAGTAAACATGAGATGCGTTGCTTAAGTTGGTGTATTGTGCTTGGTTTGATCATTTTAGTCAGTTATCTTAAAGATTTAGCTACCAGCAGCTTAATTAATAAAATACAGTGAACTCTCACTTATGCGCCGGCCCAAGGGACCAACAGAAAAAGGCGCATAAGTGAGAGAGATGTATAAGTGAACAAGCCTATTTAAAGGACTAAAACGCAACATAGTTTCTAATGAGAGAATGAATAAGAATATTTCTATAGAAAAGGGACATATTACTACGGTTTGGCAATTACTGTGACGTAACTACAACGATATAGAGAGAAAAAAAGTAGCATACCTAATTACAAAATTCCCTTTAAAATGATGCATAATAGATAATTGTCTTTCTCCGAACTCTAGTCCATGCGGAAAAATGCCTTCCGTGAGCAATAAAGGCGAAAAATTGAAGAAGAAATTGAAGGAAATTGCTTATATTTTTAAAGAAAGTAAATTAATTATTTTTAATTTATTGAAAATTCGGCGCATAAGTGAAATATTTATCTTTAGAGCGACGCATAAATGATTGATACTATCATTATTTTGCTATGAAATGTTCTGGGACCATTTAAAATCGTCGTATAAGTGAAAAAGGCGCATAAATGAGGCGGTGTATAAATGAGAGTTCACTGTACTTGAAACAAGGTTGGACTTACGCTCTCCTGAAACTAAAGTATCGGATAGGTCGCCCTGTTCTCTGAAGGTGTTCTATTGAGAATAACATAGAGCTAGTATGAGGTCATCGTGGTTTTATTTTGGAAAATAGTTGAATTGGATTTCATCCTTTTTCATGTGCTGGACTTGAACTACTTTTGCGTTATGTTTAATGTCTTTCAGCTTTAACGACAGTAACCGACATGGGAGATGCATAGTTTCAGGAACATTTTGTTTCTTTGAATGAATCGGTTTCAACACCAGAAGAATTTCCTTTGACGCACGTCGTTACTCTTTCAGAATGTTAATTTCAGCATTTCATCCCGGATAGCTTACGAGTTAGATCGAATTAGTGGAGTGTTTACAGTAACTGTGTAGTGAGATACAAATGGTAGTGAGATACAAATGGTAGAAAAAATCACAAATGTCCCCGGATAGCTTACGAGTTAGATCGAATTAGTGGAGTGTTTACAGTAACTGTGTAGTGAGATGACGTACGACATCGTACAAGACTTCCATGCCTCATAGCTCACCCGTATCACCTCGGGTATATACACATTTTATTTGGTTCAACAAGGTACTAAAATTTTTACTAGTTTGGGATTTTTCCTGTAATAAAGATAATTTTGTTTTCGTTTTGCAACCATTTTCTTTTATCAGTGGTGTCCTCTTTGACTATCATTCATAACAGTGCTGCCATACCTACTGTCCGCGGACCACATCAGGCCGGCGAAGCTAACCCATGTGACCCGTTGCTTTGTTTGTTTCAAATCGCATAGCACGGAAAGGGACAACGTCTCTAATTTGAAGCCAGATGTTCAAAAATTAGTTTCTGAAAAACATGTATTTAATGCAATAAGCATCAAGAAATGATAACAACATTTATTGGTTTGAAATTTTCTTTCCTGTCCTATATTTTTCCATGTCATTTAAAAAATAATAAAATATTTGAAATTTTGTATATATGTGTTCTTCTTGTCCGCGAAAATGATTTTAATATAAGACGCTGCCCACGAGCAGAAAAAAGGTTCGGCCACTACTGTTTTAAAATAAACGTTTTCTTTCTTTCTTTCTTCTTTTTTCTAACAGGTTTTTAATTTCATGGCAAAATGACCAAGGACTGATTTTATTAGACATCTTTTCTCTACTAAACTTGTAAAAAAAAAAAAAAAAAAAAAATCAAATAAACCCCAATATTATTAACAAAAACTTCGGTACTGAAGTAACTTGAAATGCCTTTTACATATTCAGGAATTATATTTTCTTACTTCAAAATGAAGAATTTTATTTTAATTTGAAATTCAATACTTTCAACAAGATTCTAATGTTAAATTCAAAATTTGTTTTACCATGAAACTATCTGAGCTAAACATTTTGAATGTTATTTTGTTGATAACGTGTGTGAATGCATTTACAACTTTACTGTAAATATTGCATTAGATCTATATCAAATTATTTAATATTGGGTTAAAAAAACATTGATTAAAAATAGAGTGGTAGATATCCATAGCATCCAAACTTGTACAATGCTGCGAAATTCAACTTTATAGCTTCCTTTACCAAAAAGCCAGAACTCAGCGTTGTAGTAGTGCTACAGCAAAAAAGTAGACGCAGAAAAGAAAAAGAGGCTTTATAGTTCGACCACGGAGAGATGAAGGGAAACTTTGAAGCGTAAACGGACCGTTTCATCTTGAATTAGATAGGATCAGCGAAAAAAGTAAGTTTTCACTAACATAGTTCATTTTAAAGTTTTAACTGACTGCGTGATTTCTCTGATGCTACCTATAACAGAATAAAGCGGTCCATTTCCACGTCAATGTCATCCGCCATCTCTTAGTGGTCGAGCTTTAGCACACATTGAATTTCGGAAAATAAAATACAGTTCTTTATTTTTGATGACCCACGATTTGAAATGATTGTTATGATTTTCCGAAACAAAATACAAATGGTAGAAAAAATCACAAATGACTACATACTTCAAAATGGTCATAACATTCACAAAAATCACAAATGCCTCAGAATAAACATACACAAAATCAGAGAAACAAAAGGTACAAAACAAGTTGCATCGTTATGTCTTTCCGGTTTCGGGGTTTCTTCTGGACTACAGTCAATGACACTCTTATTTCTCGCCTGCTCGACCCATACAGGCAATGCATTCGATGGTTCTCCAGCATTTCCAGCTTCATCGAGGGCCCTGATGGCGAAGTAGTATAAGCCTGCTGTTTTCAGCTTTGGCAGGCTGAAGGTATGTATCAGCTGCTTACCGTATTCGGCCAGAGGTGTTGTCTCTATGCGATCTTCGTAGAGTTCCAGGCCTGAGCCGTTGAACCGATGATGGATCACAGTTCGGTCTGGAAACAACTTCAGTTCGTATTCCGAAGCTAGAAAAGGGAATTATGGTACTGATTTAGTGCTCATGTTAACGAAGATTTGGGCCTTAAGAGATGTTTTACTTGGGAATTTTTAATCGCTAACATTCCTGTTCCTACTTAGGGGTAGATTTTTTGCAACATTATAAACTTTAAATAGACCTTAAACAGCGCAAACTCAGTAAAATAAGTCAATATACGCAAGCAGGTGCAATTTTAAAGTCGGCAAACCATTTTTTGGGGAAACTTATTTTAAACGATTCAGCATACTATCGTACCCTAGCAGAATTCCAGAAACTCACAAAATTGTCTCCCGTGATAAAGCCTGTTAAACATAACTAGTTGCGTAGCCCGGCGTTGCACGGGCTGTAATGTAGTGAA